>CAJHQP010010414.1:0-18671 GCA_905132765.1 Moricandia arvensis
AAAAATATTATATATTATTTCTTAAAATAAAAAGTTACGGGAATTACCTAATATGGTTAACAAATGTATGAAAATTGATGATTTTGAATAATAAAGATTTGATAACAATCTTGGTATCTTCCACCATTTTGATTAATTATATATTCTTAAAAGAAATTAAACAATTACATTAAACATATAATAAAAGATAGTTTTTTCTTATATGTATATTTTTGAAAATTTTAAACAATTATAAATTACTAAGACTGTAAAAGTCTACATTATAATTTTTGTGATCAATGGTTTAACTTTTTGTTATAACAAGATATAAATAATCATAAATCATGTAAATATAAAGGTCTTATTTAATATATTCAGATTATATATATATATATCAGTATCGTTTAAATTAAAAAAATATTAATACAGAAAATACATAAACATGTTAATTTCAAAGTTGCATTGAGTTGGAAGCCTCAATTAATAAATATTCATATTAATAAATACTATTTTTGTTACACAAATATAAAAATGTTAATAAAATCATATGAGTACATCAATTAATAAATATGCATATTAAATATATACTATATATTTATGTCAACAACATTTAACTTTTAATTATATACCATATAAATAAATCAATGATTATTTTGATTTTTTACCAACAAAAATTATTGTAAATAAAAAGAGATATTATTTTTATTTATGTGCTTACTCCACTTTAGTTATATACATAATAGTTACGCTTCGCAATTATTCAATATACTTATTATTACATAATATGTAAATAAGCATAAATAAGTAATAATATGTATAAATAATGTGTATACATAATTAATGTTCATTCTACGTAAGCGCGGATCTCAAATATTATTTGATAATATCATTTCAAAAATATAATTCATCATATCGAAGTAAGATGATGAATTATAACATCCGGATGATGTCATTGAAGTCTAATATAAATTATAGAAGCTTTAAAAAACAAATATCAATAAACATGACCTTATTTATCAATTTTATATTAACGGTCTATGACTATATATTTGGAGTATAGTATACAAAATGTAGTATATATAAAAGCATATATGAAATATTAATTATTATGTTTATTCAAATATATATATATACATAAAATCATTTTTGAAATATTTCATATATGCTTCTATATATACTATATTTTCGTATACTTAAATAAAAATAACCATATTGTCCGTATGTATATATATGTAAAACATTAGGAACAACTTTCAATAAAATGATTCTGATAAATAAAAACAGTTAGATACACCATATATATAATATATTTAATATGGTTTGTAAGTCAAATATAAATGATGATTCATATTTGTATATATGCATGTTATCTATAAGATACACAAATAAGAAAAACTATTAGCTATTAATTTTATTTTATTTTATTTTAGTTATCTATATAACATGCAAAATATTTTTTTTTTAAATTCTCTTCAACAGATTATTTTTAAATATCTATAAAATAATTTATCCATTTTAGAATCAATATAAAAATTCATTTAAAACATGAAATAATTTACCAGCTCTTACATTAAATATTGAATTTAAAGATTTGTTAATGAAAATCTTAAATATGTTTGTTAGCTAAAATTAATTTTATTTTTACTTTATATTATATATAATTTTTGTATATTATTATCTATATAATACATAAGTAGTAAAATTATTAACCACTAACTATATTTTTATTATTATTTACTCTCTTTGTTTCTAAATATATGTTTTTCTAGTTAAGAGAATCAATATTAAGAATTGGTTACTTTTCAAAAATGTCATTTAATGTATAAGTTCAACCAATCATAACAAAACATTTATTATTTTATTAGTTACACAATATTTAATAAATGAAAAAATGAATTGAAATGTGAAAACAATTTCTATCTTGAAACAATTTTTCCCCTAACACTATTTATAATATGAAACAGAGGGAGTGCAAAATATGTAAAGGAAAATTTTAAAATTTCTCTATACATAATTTATTTTATCAAATGCATAAGATAATTTATGAAACAAATACAACATTGATGATACAATTTCCTTTGGCACATATTGGAGAAAACCATTATTAGTAAATATGATTTTTTTTGGTTATTGATGTAACATGGTTCCTGATTAATTTTCTAAATCGAATTAAATAAATCAAAAATAAAAAAATCATCAAAGAATCAAATTAAAAAAAGTTAATTAGATAGCTCTCCTATGAGTGACATATCAGTAAAACTAATTTTAACGACTTCTCAATTAATATATAGGAGTAAATATTATTATTGATAACCAATTTATAACCCATTTTAACTGGTTTTAGGCCCACAAATTTATGGTCCTTGGCTATATTATAACCAGTTTGAATATTGATTCAAAGTAGTAGCATGACCTATTTATGCTAATTGTTTCAATTGACAAAGTTCAACATTTTTTGATATGTGATGTTTGGAATAAGTAATTCATTAAAAATATCAACTAAAACAGCAATCAAGAATATCAAACCCAAAACTTGAAGTCCGAACTCCTATTGAAATACCACCAGACCACATTAAAGCACTAGTAACTATCCAACAAACTAATCTATTGATATTTATATGAAAAAGTTTAAAAATGTTCAAAATTGAATCCCTGTTCAATCCCCAAAAGGATCTGGATTAGACAGGACTCGCGCTGAATCCAAACTGACAAATTCAATTACCCTATTGGATCTAATATCTAAGACCGAACCGACCTAGACCCAATAAGACCCAATTTAAACATGAACCGAAAAATTCTAATTGCCTTATTGAGTCCAAATATCTAAGACCGAAAGACCTGGACCTGATAAAATCGGCCGAATCCGACTCGGGGACCCGAATACCCAACCCTAGGAGGATGTAATGATTTCAATATGTTTTAATTAAGGAAAATACTTATACTTTATCCCACTAATTTAGGCATATATTAATTTAGGAAATAATTGACTTACCTTTCCGATCTCTATAAGGGAAAGTTTATATGTGGTAAATATCTGTCACATTAAAACTCTATGAAATTTTGGCACAGAAGTAATTATGTTCATCTATGATATCAAGAAATTTCAGATTATGAAAGGAGAGACGAGTTGAAACACAGAAACCCAACCCCCTTTCTGGTGTATAATTGATAATCTAATTAGGATTGGACTTCATTTAATTTTGGGAATTTTGCTAATAAGGGACAAATAATCTTATCTATTGTCCCCTTAGAAGAAAACCAACCTTTGTCACTTTTGAACATTAATGACCTTTACATTTTATAAAAGTTCTTATCAATATATTAAGAAGTCAAATAATAAGAAAAAATACAAAGTATGATATTAATATGTATGTACACTTAGGAAAAATAATTTTATGATGAAATTATTTTGGGAAGAGCAATTTTATAGTTGGTCTAAAATTGTTAGTAAACATAATTTACGATCTACAACGATTTAGAATAGAATCCACTGAAAATACAATAATCTACTATACTTAATATACCAAATGCATATATATACTGCCATACAAAACTCAGTCTAAATGTCCTTTTATATATTCTAATAATTTAGTAGATCAGATCGCCTAAAACATTTGTCATATGATTATTTTTCAGAATCCATATTCTTCCATATTCTCTTTCATCTACTACTCGCCATATAAACATTCTATCAGCTAGAAATGGGATTTTTGCTAGATTTGTAACTAATATGCGAAAAGGAAAACTGGAAAAATGGACACTCTCAACTTTTATTTATCATACTAAGATTTTTGATCTTTTAGACAACATTTGGACATGTACCCTTTTGTAGTGGAAAGATAGTATTTTAAAAGTTTTTTAAAATATGAAAACTATTGGATACCTAAGTATTTTTTTATTTAAAATAAATTGTGTAACTATATTTTATTTTATGTCTTACCTAAGCATTGAATACTCATTCTAGCGGTCTAGTTAGTTTAGAACTCGAATACAAAGTACATTACAATGATCTAACTTGGTTATAAAACATAAACAAAATTTTCTTATTTATTCTACTAGAATTTGTCTGGTTGCATTGTAACCATATATCGGTGATCTACATATACCTCAAATACATGTTGTAAAATTTACTCTGTGGGGTAACTTAACTTATTATGTTCCATTACGTGTTCTAGCTATAACCTTTGAGTCTAGTTGAGGAAGAATATATATCTCACATACTATTCATCGTTATAATCTACGTAGTTTATGTATTCCACTTAAATTACAAAAATAAATAGTAGTTTCCATATTTCAGTTATTTTCTTTCCTAAGTTTATCCTAAATCTACAGTAAATCTCACACAATATATTATCTTCCACGTTTTTCTCTCCCACGATCTTTCTTATTCTTTTTCCGTTTTAATAAAAATTAAATCAATTACAAAATATTAAGTTTTTTTAATTAAGGTTAATTTGGTTGATTAAATGTATAATGGTATTAAAGGGATTTTAAATCATATTTACCTAAACAATCCTATAAAAATTCTATTGGGGCAAACCTATACTCGGTCGTGAGTTATCCCTCGGGTATCACCGCTTATGACAGTTACTCGATCCATCTTCTCTAGCAGTTACCCATATCACGGCCCAACTCCTCATGGCAGTTACCCATAACCGACAATAGCAGTTACTTGATGAAGGCCGCGTCTCTCCATGCTTGATATGGATCGTTGTTCTTCAGATCCATACATATACCCCGATTCCTTGCATCAAATCAGATTGTCTCGATCCCATGATCCACCATTACTAACTATCTGATGTGTAGCTTCTAACTATCAACCCATATGGACTAGTTTGGTCAACTAAGATTTGACACCTTACTCAAGGTATTGGATCCTTATAACACATCACAATATATTGCCTTAAAGGGGCGTATTATGCTTGGCCATGATTGTTCCAACAAGAGACAGAAAAGTATTGTGAGAAGAAATCATAAATCAGTTACCTTATACTTGATCATGTAAGATCATGTGTCCCTCCTAATCATGAACGACCATGCTCCTCCAGAAAACGCATTTATGAAGCCTTATCATGTTAATATCCATGATAATATCCCTCCATTGGTCGCACATCTATGCCCTTGAACTCCCATGAATCTGCCTTTCCACACACATATGCCCTTAAAGCTGCCTTGGCCTTGGAGACTGAATTCCGCCCATCTCCCTTCTCTCCTCACCATTTGCGTGTCATATAAGGCTCTGTATGAAGGCCTTGGGTGATTCCCACAATGATCAAAAGCCATCAATGGTTTGTGCATAACTTCCCTATTGATTGCCCACAAAACGGTCTCCTTCTTGCCTTCATGCTCATCTTGGCCTTGGATTATTCAATCCCGCCATATACCCTTTTATTTCTGTGTTTCTTTGTGTTTGAGAGTGTAGGAGGAAGCCATGGCGTGCCTGCAAACCCACGGAATTGCCCTCTATTCATAGGAGAAAAGTCAATTTTCTTTCTAAGGGTTGCACCCTTTCAGCCTCAATTATGGTCATTGATTTAATCAATGGTGTAGATCGCACCCCTTGGGCCTGGTAGTTACCAGACACCCTGAACGTTTCCAACCACCCACCTAGAGTGTCAGACCACCCAACTAAGTCAGTAACCAACCACCTTGGTCAGCTAAGTTTAGCTGATCGCCAGCTCAACCATCAAGCTCAGCTAGTACTTCAGCTAGTGTGAGCTGATCAGTGTGTGTTCAACTACGGTACACCTATTGTGAGCTGGCCAGTGAGTGCTCAACTATTGTTTATCTTGTAACTCAGCTACTACATCTTGCCCAGATGATATTAACTTCGTCCAGCTAGTGCGAGCTGGTCAGTGAATGTCCAGCTAGTGTTCAGCTACTGTGATCTGGTTAGCGAGTGTTGAAGCCGATAACTCAGCTTCTACAGCTCATCCAACTCCTTTTCCTTAGCCTATTACATGTGGCTAAGACCCTTGGTCCATTCCCGACTGGGTTGAGTCACTTCATGATCATTTCCAATCATTCCTTCATATGATCTTGTTCACAATCATTCCTTATGATCTGAATCATGACAGCCACGGTTCTATTGAAATGTCTAGGCCTTATGTGACGCTCCTAGATCAATTTAATCTTTTATCCAGACCTTGGGACGCTTGCCTTGAGGTCTCTCGACCAAATTTATCGTTCACTCGTCCTAGATCCATCCATCCGACCCTTTCCAAGATCGGGATGCTACAAGTCTCCTCCAGTTAATAGGAATTCTTCCTCGAATTTGGTGGTGGTTATACCTTGTACCCTGAGTAAGTTTTCTATCGTACTTAGTCTTATCTTGGACATGGAACACACTAGATTGGTTCTTCACAACCAAATCTCCTGATTCTTACCCCATGATCCTTCTCACCGATCAAATCTTTAATCAACATCATAACTAGTCTCCCACACTTGGAAGGACAATAACTTTTAATCAAAACCCAAGTGGTCAATCCTTATTTAACTTAGTGAACCCGTCCCAACTTCTCATGTTGCGTCAGAATGTCCACGAAGTTCATATATCTCCTTTTAGTTTTGTCTCTCTTAGACTTCTTCCTTCTTCCTTCATTGATCAGTCATCTTTCCGGACTTGATCATATATTCTAGACCTTCGTCTCCTCTAGACTTGGTCATAACTTTCCGATTTTCCCTTTAGAACATAATCGCGCATCCCATGACCCTAGTTCATCAATACTAGATCATAAATCATAGTCAAGATGAATTGATCAAACCCATTACCTTAGCCGCTTGTTGTACCGCTCTAGTCTAGAGGATTTATTCCCATCCCTAAGCCACTCGATTTACTAGTCAAGTCTTATTGGACCTGTTTAAGCTTTAGGCACCTCGCTTTACTGTGAGTCCTAACAAATTGATCTCAACTCTTAGTCCTTCATAGACCATCATGTACCATGATAAAGCTCTCATCAAACTTGATCATTCCCTTAACCCAACCACATCTTGTCCAGCTTGGTAATATTGCGATCTTAGTCTGATTCAGAACTTAATCGTCTTATCCCGACCATAGGCCTATCTATAACTTGGTCATCATTTGATACTCGTCCCTTCCCATACTTGATCATCATTTCCCCAACCCTAGGTCAATCTTCGACTTGGTTGTACTGCGATACTTGTCCCTCTCTTGACTTGATCATCTTTATCCTGACCCTTGTCCATTACCGGACTCGGTCAACTTACCAGACCCTGATCCATTATCGGAATTGGTTGTTTAGCGACCCTATTATCATACAACCAGTTCGTCTTTCATTTGATCTTAGTCAGTCCCGACTAGATCCCTCTCGGACTCAAGCATGTTATTCAACCCTGGTCCCTTTCCTGGACTCGATTGCCTAACAAAGCATGATCCTTTCCCTAAGTCACTTGTCATACCCGACAAGCCTTAGATGACACATCATGATGCCTAAGGTAACGCCTCCTCTTGGTCAAGTCCTGGTAGGATCACTTAGACTCCTAATCCACTTGGACCAACCTTTGTCGAGTCTAAGCGGATTTATCTTGTTTCCCCATGCCGCTTAACCCAAGTGTAGCCTACCTTAGACCAACCACAATTTCTGAAGACATTTTTGCAAGCTATCATCCCATGGAAAATAGCACGGTTCCTAACCACACCATGAAGAACGTCACATAACATCCTTCATGGCATTGCCAATCACTTTATTATTTTCCCATACCATTTTCCAAATTGTAACACTTCCATGACCGTCGCATACCGTTCACAAAAGCGATTAATTATATACCTCAACCCCCGTCATAGTAGGAAACCCAATATCATGCTCCTCCATTGACCATGAAGAACATAATGAATTTTCTCTTTTTTCCTTTAGGTCGGATTCACCTTGGAAACTGTCTCTTCCATCTGACATGATCTAAGGAATATTACCTTGACTTACACTGAGTCCTAGCTGATCCATCTGATCACACTCATGTACCAATCATGTAGTGTTTCCCTTAGACCATATTGGACATCCCCTATTGCTCACTTATTTCAAAATTGTCGCCAAGGGGTAACCCTTATCGCCAATGGAGTGCTGATCGTTTCCCGACCACAGCCACTCTCTGGTCCAAGTACTGACCTTGGTCATTCCGTCCATAATCTATAAGTCTTACATTGCTTTCGTCCTTCAAAACCTTCCATCACTTCTAATTAACTAGATTGACTAACCTTCTGGTTTTAAGGTTCTTGCCCTTGGAGAGTGAATCTTGTCTAAGATGGTTCATCTTGGAACTTCCCCTTTCTCAAGCATGATACCCTTTTTCACCTCAACTCCCACTTGGCTCACCACAACTTAAGGTTTCTTAGCCATCTTAGTTTTTTTGAAGTAATATCGGTTGGAACATAACTCCTTAGAGAATCGTCCTTAATAGGATCAAGCATGCTCTGATACCAACTTGAAGGGCCCCAACTGGATGCCTAAGTCGCGGTCGATGTCCTTTGTTGTTCTGTCCACGTCCTGGCCGAACCTCTCATTTTTTTACCCTTATATATAATTTCGCCTAATGACGAGGGCTATCTTAGACCTTAGCTTACGACCAACTTAGTCATTTCCTAGCTTAGATCATTTCTAACAATACGCAGCGGAATATTCTTTATTACCATTGATCTATAACCCATCTGGAACTTGTCCGGTCAAATTGTTTACACCTTGGTCAGTTCAGTTACCACCAGTCAGCTTATATGAAAATCCTTGGACGGTTCCAGTCACACTAATCCGAGGTTCCATTTCCCTAAACCCTTCTACCAGCATCCCAAAAAGATACAAATCTAACTAAGTAATTGCTAGGTCATACCTTTGCCACACCCACAGAGCTTGTTAGCTCATCGGTCCAGCTGATCTAGCTGACTGAGCTAGTTCATCCAGCTCATCGAGCTGATACTCTTGAGATTAGCTAAGAAAGAGTTGTTCCTAGCTGACTGAGCTAGTACATCCAGCTCATCGAGCTGGTACACTTGAGCTGAGCTAACACCGAGCTGTTCTGAATTACCATGTACCTTTTCCAGCTCTTATACACTTCGAACAGCTGCCTTGAACTCATTTCCATCTCCTTGTAGATACATGGACCCTTCTCTTTGGTACTTAGCCATTCAACCAACCATCTCCACTGACTAAGTAACCATTGAGAAGTCTTCATTCGCTAAAGACATGCATCGAGCGTCTTCTTGACTGATGCACTGTCATATCTCCCTTTGTCCTATAAGATATGGTACCAAGTCCATCTTCTAGACTAACAATGCTCATCAGATCATAAGTCAATAAAAAAACCACCCCTCATGACTTGGAACTGATGAGTCTTCACTCCTACCTAATCGGGCCTGGAACAATATACCAAACAAGTCGATATGTCTTGCTTTTATAACCGACGTATCCTTTGATCAAGTTATTACCACCAACCGGCCTATTTTTCATGGAATATGGCAGTCAGTTCCCAACTGTGATCAGTCCATATTTGGCCGTGAGTCATCCCTCGGGTATAACCATTTATGGCAGTTACCGATCCAAATGGTCTAGCAGTTACCCATATCACGGCCCAACTGCTCATGGCAGTTATCCATAACTGACAATAGCAGTTACTTGATGAAGGTCGCGTATCTTCATGCTTGATATGGATCATTGTTCTTCAGATCCAGACATATAAACAGATTCCTTGCATCAATCCATATTGTCTCGATCCCATGATCCACCATGACTAACTATCCAATGTGTAGCATCTAACTATCATCCCACATGGACTAGTTAGGTCAACTAAGATCCGACCCATTCCTCAAGGTATTAGATCCTTATAACACATCACAATATATTGCCTTCAAGGGGAATATCATGTTTGGCCATGATCGTTCCAACAAGAAAAAATCATAAATCGGTTACCTTATACTAGATCATGTGTCCCTCCAAACCATGAACGACCATGCTCCTCCAACACACACCTTTATGAATCCTGATCATGTTAATATCCATGATAAGATCCCTCCATGTGTGGCACATCTCTGCCCTTGAACTCCCATGAATCTGCCTTTCCACACACATCTGCCTTTAAAGTTGCCTTGGCCTTGGAGAGTGAATTCCGGCCTTCTCTCTTCTCTCCTAGCCATTTGCGTGTTTTATAAGGCTCTGTCGAAGGTCTTGGATGATTTCCACAATGATCAAAACCCATCAATGGATCGTACATAACTTCCCCATTGATTGCCCACAAAACAGTCTCCTTCTTGCCTTCATGCGCATCTTGGCCTTAGATAATTCAACCCGGCTATATACCCTTTTATTTCTTCGTTTCTTTGTGTTTCAGGGTGTAGGAGGAAGCCCTGGCGTGCCTTCAAACCCACGTAATTGCCTTCTATTTATAGGATAAAAGGATGTTTCTTTTCTAAGGGTTGCACCCCTTCAGCCTCAATTCTGGCCATTGATTTAATCAATGGTCCAGATCGCACCCCTTGGGCATGGCAGTTACCATAAGCCCCTGGACCTTCCCAACCATACACCTAGAGTGTCAGACCACCCAGATATGTTATTATCCAACCACCGTGGTTAGCTAAGTTGAGTTGATCGCCAGCTCGGCCAGCTAGTTCAGCTAGTACTCCAGGTAGTGTGAGCTGATCAATATGTGTTCAGATACTGTAAAATTACTGTGAGCCAGCCAGTGAGTTCTCAGATAGTGTTTATCTTGTAACTCAGCTACTAAAGCTTGCCCAGTTGATATTAACTTCGTCCAGCTAGTGCGAGCTGGTCAGTGAATGCCCAACTAGTGTTCAACTGGTATTCAGCTGGTGTGAGCTGGTTACCGAGTGTTTAAGCTGATAACTTAGCTTATACAGCTCATCCAGCTCCTTTCCCATAGCCTATTACATGTGGCTAAGCCCCTTGGTCCATTCTCGACCTGGTTGAGTCACTTCATGATTATTTCCGATCATTCTTTCATCATATCTTGTTCACAATCATTCCTTATGATCTTAATCAAGACAACCATAATTTTACTGAAATTTCTAGGCCTTATGTGAGGCTCCTAAATCACTTTACTCTTTTATCCAGACTTGGGACGCTTGCCTTGAGGTCTCTCGACCAAATTATTCGTTCACTCGTTCTAGATCCATCCATTCGATCCTTTCCAGGATCGGGGATGCTACAAGCATGGTCTTATCTAGGATTTCATGAATGCTTCAGTGGCTCCAAAGTGAAGTTGTTTGATTACATTAAAAAAAGCTTAAGAGTAGATTATCAGGTTTGTTTGAGAGAACTTTTTCCTTAGGTGGAAAAGAGGTCCTTTTGAAAGCAATGGCTTTTGCCTTACAAGTATATGCAATGAGTTGTTTCAAGTTGCCTAAAACTACTATCTCTAATCTTACGGGAGCAATGGCTGATCTTTTGGTGGAATTCCTTAGAACATAAAAGGAAAATTTACTGGTTCAAGTGGGACAAGCTGTGTCTACCGAAAGATTTAGGAGGATTGGGATTCAACAATCTTCAAATTTTTAATCAGGCCTTGTTGGCAAAGAAATCTTGGAAACTTCTTCACAATCCTGACTCTTTGATGGCTAAATTGTTAAAGAGTAGATATTTTGAATCAATGAAATTTTTAGAAGTTGGATTAGGAAGTAGACCTTCGTATGGTTGGAGAAGTATCTTGTTTGGAAGAGAGTTACTTTTCAAAAGTCCAAGAAAGGAGGTTGAGAATTGTAAATCTCTTAGAGTTTGGACTGATCCTTGGTGTGATTTCGGGGGAAGATTTAATCCTTGGATGAAGAATCCTCTTATTAACCTTTTACATGATGGTAATTCAATTGATAGACCAAGAAAGTGGTGAATGGAATAGAGCAGTTTTAGAAGAAAATTTCTTTCCAAGGGATGTGGAAGTCATTCTAAAGACTAAGAATGTCTTCACAAGCGATAAATATTGGTGCTGGAACACAACAAGAGTGGAGATTACTCGGTGCGATCAAGATATTGGCTATCTTGCAATTCCAACTTAAGAGAAGAATGTGTTGAAGCCAGAATGCAACCTTCATTAAATTGGTTTGAAATATGCAATATGGAATGTCTCAATAGAGCCAAGATTAAGGATTTCTTGTGGAGAACACTTTCAGAAGCGATTCCAATTTCTAGTACTTTGGTCTCTAGAGGAATAAAGATGGATTTAATGTGTCAGCATTGCAGTATCGGAAGTGAGACTTCAAACCACGTCTTGTTCACATGTTCTGTGGCCAGAAAAGTCTCGGCTCTCTCAAATTTCCCTACGCCACAGAAAGGGTTCCACCCGGAATCTATCTTTGTGAACATGTTCTATTTGAACAAGATGAGTAAAGATATTGAGATTTCCTTGGAGATAAAAAGAAGCTATCCATGAAATCTTTGGCTTATTTGGAAGAACATAAACAAGTTCATGTTTGAAGGCTGTGAGAGTTTAGTTGTTGATATTGTTGATAAAATTCATGAGGAAGCTTCCGTCTGGTTTCTTGTGCAACAACTTGACAGGGACGGTGAAATCGTAGACCTCATCTTGGGTAAGGATCAAGAAAAAAGTGGATGAAACCTCCAGATAAATGGATTGAATGCAACTTTGGAGTACATTGGGATAAAAAAATCTCTGGTAACAGGTGTTTCTTGGATTGTCAGAGACAAAGAAGGAGAAACTATTATGCATAGCAGAAGATCTTTTGCCAACATCTTTAATCTTAAAGAGGCGAAGCTTAAAGTTCTGTGTTGAAATTTGGAGAACATGGCTTCTCAGCATTTTGACAATGTAATCTTTGTAGGAGAGGACGCGGTTCTTCTCAAAGTCATTGATCGTCCAATGGCATGGCTTTCTTTCATGTATTAATTTCAAACCCTGCAATTTTTTTTTTTAAGTTTGATCAATAGATAGAAAATTAAAGTTGATGTTGAATCCATATTTCGGTCCATGATGTAGTATTGTAAAAGATGTAAAGGGTGGAGATATTCGTATTAATGATCAAAAATAAACAAGCTCGGTCAATTACAAGAACTAAAAATGCTCGTCTAAACAAATAGTCTAAACAAGTATCTTTCGTAATTTGGTCTCTGGTCGTCTAAGACGAGCTCGTCTAGCGCTCAAGGTCGTTTAAGAGTTTGGTGGTGATTGAAGAGGCGATACTCTCTTTTTTTGTATGTTTCTGTATGTTTCTGATTGTCCTCTCAATGAGTCTGACGCAGTCCTTTATAGTAAAATGCTTTTGTCTTTTAGCGAGATCACCATTTGTTGTTTTAGCGGACCAGGCCTGATTTTGGGCTTAGCTCTTAATGGGCCCGTGCTAAGCTCATCTCCAACAATAGCCCCCCCCCCCCCCCCCCCCCAGTTCGCCAAGTGTCGATTCTTGGTGAATTCTTCTGAAATCTTCCGTGTAAAAATCAGGTATGGTATATTTTTTGTTGGGAATTAGGGTGACATTTTTTTTACGCCCTATATATATGGGATCTTGGTCTTTATTCTTTTTATTGTCTCCCTTGAAGTGGCAAGGTAAAATACTCCCCCTTTTTATTATTGATTTTTTGTGTTTGTTTCCTTCCTTCTCTCACCCTTATCTCTTTATCTTTTTTTTTTTGTGTGGACCTCCTTTTGTTCCTTCTTTCTCTTCAACTCCCCCCTCCCCTTCTTTGTTTGTCGACAGAGACTTTAGTCTCTTTTCCTATTCTTTCTCTCTCTTTTAAAAAAAAAGGATGGGGCTTGTTGGTGAACTGTGAAGGTTGGGATCCTGGTTGGTCTTAGCTGAGGTCGTAGCTGGTGAGCCGTGGTCGTCCGTCGTGGTGTGGTTGAGCTCGTCATCGGTTAGTTGTGGTCGTCCTGTCTACGGCGAGGTGTGGCCAAGGTTGTTGCTTAGTGAGGTCGTGGTCGTCCGTTGTTGATCGATCCATGGTTGTCGCCGATTGTGCGCAGGTTGAGGTCATCTTGTCAAGCTGAGGTGTGAGCGGGTGTTGAGGTCGTTTGGGGCACGAGCTCATCGGGTCGATTTTTGCTAGTATTTCGTGGGTGTTTTGAGTTTGAGCAAGGTGCGGGTTGAGATGTGTGCGTGGGTTGAGGTGTTCGCGGGTTGAGGTGTGCGCCGGTTGAGGTGTTCGCGGGTTGAGGTGTGCGCGGGTTGAGGTGTTCTCGGGTTGAGGTGTTCGCGGGTTGAGGTGTGCGCGGGTTGAGGTGTGCGCAGGTTGAGGTGTTTGCGGGTTGAGGTGAAGCGGTTCGGTTAAAATGAGTCGGTGCTTCTCATTTCCTACGAATCTCCAAAGAGTATTAGGTTTATCCTTGAGCGAAGGAGTGTCGTCTTCTGAGGTCGTTGATGCCGCTGTTGGAGATAATGACGAGCACGGGGGAATTATGGGAACATGGACCATGGATAGCTCGGGGAATATTATGGCTGATCTTGATGACCAAGAGACGAGCTCTGTTCCTAGCTCGTTAGTAGTGGTCCCAAAGCCGTCGAGAGTGGTTTTCAGCTCATCAGATTTGGTTCGTATCTCGTTGGTGCTAGCTTCGGGTCGTCGGAGGTTGTATCGGCATCATCCGTTTTGGTTTGTGGTTTGGAGGTTTGGCTCACTGGCGTTGTTGGGATCGAAAATGAAGGTCGTGGAGAGGGCTCAGCTGTTGCAATGTTGGGATCGAATCTGGTTGGTGCAAAATCTGACTTTATTGATGTAAGTCTAAGATCATCTATTGTGGATCTGAGCTCGGCCTTGGCGGGTCCGAGATCGTTTCCGGTGACTTCAATGATCCTGAGCTCGTCTATTGCGGAATCAAGACCGGGCTGCGGAGAAAAGGGTTTGCGTGATGGACTGAGCATGAGAGACAGACTTGTCGGCGTTTCCCGTGTCGACGTTGAGAGAGAGCTTGTTACTGAGAGTTCATCTTCGGATTCGTCAACAGCCGAAACGGATTTGGATTCGTCGTCTTTGGTTGAAGAGGAATTTGTGGGGTAATTATGATGGCTTTGGTGTTGGCGGCTTTAGGCAAGATATTGTTGCTGACGATGGTCGAGGTGATGATATTAATATTGGCGAAAATGGGAGTGACGTTTCTGGTGATGATGAGGAGCGAGATGACGCTGTTTATGCGCGAGGTGATGCTGGCGCCATCACCGATAAGGACAGTGTCGATCAAGGCGGTACTTTTGGTGAAGAGCACTTTGATGTTAATGATGAGCAGGATGATTTTAGCGATGAGCTAGAGGTTCTTAGTGGCGAACAAGAGAGTGTTGATGTGAGTGCCAAATTTAGTAGCGTCAATACGGGTGAAGATCGCATAGCTAGTGTTGTTGATATTTTGAGGGCAATTAAAAGGGAGAGTTTGACTGCTTCTTTTCTGGTTTGGATTGTTATGTGAAGAAAGTGGGGAAGAAAGAGAAGGTGAGAAAAGTGAGGAGAGGCCTAGGAGTTTTGCGGGTCCTCTCATTGATCACCCGACGGAGTCACTTCCTTCTTCTGTGAGTGATGATGTGATTAAGTGGATTTCGGCCAAAAGTTGTCGCAACAGTGATGTGGAAATATCCATTCCTGGGGAGGATGAGCGTCCGTGGACGGTTCCAGATGGGTGGATTTGTGTCTATGACTCCTGGTTCACCGAGTATCACTTGTGGTTTCCTCTTCTGAGGCTGTTGTTGGCGTATTGTGATGAGCACCTTATTGCTCTTTCTCAGCTGACTCATGCGTCAATTCGAAATATGGTTGCTGCTCTTTTTACTGCTGCGGATATTGGTGTTCATATGAGCCTTTATCTTTTCGAAGATATTGTGCGTATTACTCGGTGTGAAACATATGGAGCTTTTTAAGACGACCAAGGCTCGAGATTGGTCTTTGGTGAGTAGGTCAGTGATTTGGCGTTGTCTCCCATTTGTTGACTTAGGTAGACTTTTTTCCCTCCTTTTAAAAAAAAAAAAGAATCATGCCTTTGTTGTTTGTGTGATTGCCTTTGTTGCGATATCGATGTTTCTGATGTTGAAAGTTTTGTTCTTTAGCTTCTTGGAGGGTTTGTGGGAAGATGGATTTTGGTGAGTTTCCGAGCTTGGTTGATTTTTTTGCCAGAGGTAGTGCTAGCGTCCATGCTGTTGAGGTTGGATAAGGTTCTGTGAGTGTAGAACCTGTGGCGCCTGCTCCTGGGATTGTTGTTGGTCTTAACAGTGCTGCTGCTCCTGCCCCGTCTTCTGCTCGTCGTCACACTGGAAAAGAGGTTGCTGTTGCTAATAGCTCTCGAGCTGCTTCGACGAGTAAGGGTGGTGATCCTAAGAAGCGACCCGCCGATGGTTGTTTGTCGAGCGAAGCGCCATCATCAAAGGCTTGTAGGACTGTTCCTTCAGTGGTTGAGACGCCTTTGGTGGTTGAGACGTCTTCCGTTGCGGAGAAGGTTATCTTTGATCCTTTTGAGTATGCCTTTGGTGGTAAGGCAACAGATTGTGGAGGTCTCTTTAAGTTGTTTCGGTCGGCTGGTGCTGCTGGAGGTTATCCTTTTGACGATTGTAGATGCGCTGAGTGGTACCACGAGTATGCTCGTCATACGGCCATTGTAAGAATTTTGTTTTTCCTTCTTTTTTTGTTCCGGTATGATGTTTGATTGTGTATGTTTTATGCAGGCTGCAAAGTTTGTGAACCGGTTGGTGGATAACCAAGATGAGGAGCTTGGGGTTGTCAAGGCAGAGCTTGAAAAGGCTAACGCCAAGCTTGCTGAAGTTAGGGACACGGTTGATCGTTCCGGAGAGGTTGCAACTTCGCGTGCGAAATATGAGGCTGAAAAGGGGGCGTTTTTGGCCGCGCAGGAGGAGGTGAAACAGCTTAAAGCGAAGATGGCCTTGGATGAAAAAGGTGTGAAGGAACGTCAGGAGATGGACGCGGATCGTTTTAAAAATGCAAAGGCATTGATGAACAGGAGACATGATAGGGGTGGTAGCGAGGCATGATGATGTACTTGCTACTTGCAATTCTCGCTTTGAGAAGATGCGGGGGTTTGTGAAGGATCAAAAGGTTGTTCGTCAGGCTATGTATGGGGTGAATCAGATCAGATGGGTGCTTGATGCTGTCAAGGTTTGGAAGGGGAGGGAATAAAAATTCCCGAGAGCAAGGTTAAGCATCTCTAGGAAGAGTTGGCTGAGATGATGAAGAAAGTGAGTTCGCTTGTTCCTCTTCGGATTGATGATAAGGATTTGGCTGAGATCCCTTCTTTTGATTTTAACCTTTCGCTTGTCCCTACTCCTTCGTCTCTTACTGCGGGGGTTGAGGATGCGGCTCGTTGCCGTGTGGATGCAGTTCGTCATCATTCGTCTGGGCGCGGAGATGCGGAGGGTGTGGCTGTTAGGCGTGAGGGCTGTCCTCCTTCGAGTTCGTAGTTTGTTCCCTGCTTTTCCATCGAGACCATGTGTGGTCTCTTGATTATCTTTGTTTTGTTGCTCTTGACGTTTGTAGGACTTGTTGTCTTTGTCATTCTCGGAGTTTGTTATGCTGACTCTGTTGTTGTTATTATCGCTTATGTCGATCCTTTTCGGTTATGTTGAATTTATTATGAGATGATCTTCTTACCCTTTGTCTTGATGCTTTTGTTGTGAAATCGAAAACTTGTTTTGTTCTTGAGGTTTATGGTATGATCGCGGAGAATGTAGTTTGTTGAGATTGGTGAGTGCTTGATGTTCTTGTTATGTTCTCTTTCTATTTTGATGCTTGTGTTGTGACAAGTGAGTGTTCAGCTGTGCCACTTTGGGAATTGGTCTTGTATCTTGTTCAAAAACGTTGAGTGTGAGCACGGAGCCGCAACACTTTAGAACTGATCCTGTTTTTTCTGTGAAATGTTGTTAGTGTGAGCGCGGAGCTGTGACACTTTGGGAACTGGTCTCGTATTTCGTTTGCAAAATTTTTGAAGTGTGAGCACGGAGCCGCAGAACTTGAGAACAGATCTCATTTTTTTTTGCGAAATATTGTTTGTGTGAGCGTGGAGCTGTGACACTTTGGGAACTGGTCCCGTGTTTGTTTCGCAAAATTTTTGAACTGTGAGCACGGAGCCGCAAGACTTGAGAACTGCTCCCGTTTTGTTTTGCGAAATGTTGTTAGTGTGAGCGCGGAGCTGTGACACTTTGGGAACTGGTCCCGTATTTCGTTTGCAAAATTTTTGAAGTGTGAGCACGGAGCCGCAACACTTGAGAACTGATTTCATTTTTTTTACTTGGTTTGTGACCGTTTTTGGTATGCGATGTTGTATTTTGATATTTTATAGGGGAGATATATATATTAGAGAAGTAGTTGAGCCTCATGAGAGGTTGCCTAAGTACCCCACAGGCAGGGATCAAGCCGATCGTAGTTCACCTTTACGAGGAAATTAAATGCTTAAATTAAATATGGTGGATTCTTCTAGGGTGTTATATTTGGCATAGCAGGAGTGTGCCGGTCTTCTTGCTTGCTTTGCCTTCCTTAGCAATAGTATCGCTTGAGATTCATGGAGTTCCATGATCTTGGAACTTTTCTCCGTTCATCTCAGTGAGCTCAAAGACACCCTGGTTTGACAATTTTTGAAATCAAGTATGGTCCTTCCTATTTCGCGCCAAGCTTGCCTGCCTGACATTCACGGGTGTTCTCGAAAAATTTACGAAGGACAAGGTCGCCTTCTTGAAAAAACTTTCCTTTGACTTTCTTGTTGTAGTATTGGCGGCCCAATGCTGGTAGTTCTGGATG
>CAJHQP010010415.1:0-18671 GCA_905132765.1 Moricandia arvensis
AGAATGAATCACGATGTAAGAAGCTTGATTTTGGACTCATAAATCAGTGTCGAATCACCCTGAAGTTGACTCAAGATCATAGGAGTTATAGATGCATTTTACGAATGATTAGTCTCCCTGTGATTTCCCATCAATACGTATCACGTATGACGATTCCAGTTTGTTCTTTTCATTTATGACTGTTTGATGAAGATTATAGCAATATTATCTTCTTGTTATACATAATGTAAAATAAACCAGAATGAATCACGATGTAAGAAGCTTGATCTGGACTCATAAATCAGTGTTGAATCACCTGAAGTCGAATCAATATCATTGGACTTATGATGAAGAAGTTATCCCACTTTTAACCGAAGTGATTCCAGTTTGCCTGTTTGGAGATTTGGGAATTTATTCTTGATACTAAATAAAACCAGAATGAATCACGATGTAAGAAGCTTGATTTGGACTCATTAATCAGTTTAGAATCACCCTGAAGTTGAATCAATATCATTGGAGTTATGATGAAGAAGTTATCCCACTTTTAACCGAAGTGATTCCAGTTTGCCCTGTTTGGAGATTTGGCAATTTCTTCTTGATACTAATAAAACCAGAATGTATCACGATGTAAGAATCTTGATTTGGACTCATAAATCAGTGTAGAATCACCCTGAAGTTGAATCAATATCATTGGAGTTATGATGAAGAAGTTATCCCACTTTTAACCGAAGTGATTCCAGTTTGCCCTGTTTGGAGATTTGGCAATTTCTTCTTGATACTAATAAAACCAGAATGAATCACGATGTAAGAAGCTTGATTTGGACTCATTAATCAGTGTAGAATCACCCTGAAGTTGAATCAATATCATTGGAGTTATGATGAAGAAGTTATCCCACTTTTAACCGAAGTGATTCCAGTTTGCCCTGTTTGGAGATTTGGCAATTTATTCTTGATACTAATAAAACCAGAATGAATCACGATGTAAGAAGCTTGATTTGGACTCATTAATCAGTGTAGAATCACCCTGAAGTTGAATCAATATCATTGGAGTTATGATGAAGAAGTTATCCCACTTTTAACCGAAGTGATTCCAGTTTGTCCTGTTTGGAGATTTGGCAATTTCTTCTTGATACAAATAAAACCAGAATGAATCACGATGTAAGAAGCTTGATTTGGACTCATAAATCAGTGTAGAATCATCCTGAAGTTGAATCAATATCATTGGAGTTATGATGAAGAAGTTATCCCACTTTTAACCGTAGTGATTCCAGTTTACCCTGTTTGGAGATTTGGCAATTTCTTCTTGATACTAATAAAACCAGAATGAATCACGATGTAAGAAGCTTGATTTGGACTCATAAATCAGTGTAGAATCATCCTGAAGTTGAATCAATATCATTGGACTTATGATGAAGAAGTTATCCCACTTTTAACCGAAGTGATTCCAGTTTGCCCTGTTTGGAGATTTGGGAATTTCTTCTTGATACTAATAAAACCAGAATGAATCACGATGTAAGAAGCTTGATTTGGACTCATAAATCAGTGTAGAATCACCCTGAAGTTGAATCAATATCATTGGAGTTATGATGAAGAAGTTATCCCACTTTTAACCGAAGTGATTCCAGTTTGCCCTGTTTGGAGATTTGGCAATTTCTTCTTGATACTAATAAAACCAGAATGAATCACGATGTAAGAAGCTTGATTTGGACTCATAAATCAGTGTAGAATCACCCTGAAGTTGAATCAATATCATTGGAGTTATGATGAAGAAGTTATCCCACTTTTAACCGAAGTGATTCCAGTTTGCCCTGTTTGGAGATTTGGCAATTTCTTCTTGATACTAATAAAACCAGAATGAATCACGATGTAAGAAGCTTGATTTGGACTCATAAATCAGTGTAGAATCACCCTGAAGTTGAATCAATATCATTGGAGTTATGATGAAGAAGTTATCCCACTTTTAACCGAAGTGATTCCAGTTTGCCCTGTTTGGAGATTTGGCAATTTCTTCTTGATACTAATAAAACCAGAATGAATCACGATGTAAGAAGCTTGATTTGGACTCATAAATCAGTGTAGAATCACCCTGAAGTTGAATCAATATCATTGGAGTTATGATGAAGAAGTTATCCCACTTTTAACCGAAGTGATTCCAGTTTGCCCTGTTTGGAGATTTGGGAATTTATTCTTGATACTAATAAAACCAGAATGAATCACGATGTAAGAAGCTTGATTTGGACTCATTAATCAGTGTAGAATCACCCTGAAGTTGAATCAATATCATTGGAGTTATGATGAAGAAGTTATCCCACTTTTAACCGAAGTGATTCCAGTTTGCCCTGTTTGGAGATTTGGCAATTTCTTCTTGATACTAATAAAACCAGAATGAATCACGATGTAAGAAGCTTGATTTGGACTCATAAATCAGTGTAGAATCACCCTGAAGTTGAATCAATATCATTGGAGTTATGATGAAGAAGTTATCCCACTTTTAACCGAAGTGATTCCAGTTTGCCCTGTTTGGAGATTTGGCAATTTCTTCTTGATACTAATAAAACCAGAATGAATCACGATGTAAGAAGCTTGATTTGGACTCATAAATCAGTGTAGAATCACCCTGAAGTTGAATCAATATCATTGGAGTTATGATGAAGAAGTTATCCCACTTTTAACCGAAGTGATTCCAATTTGCCCTGTTTGGAGATTTGGGAATTTATTCTTGATACTAATAAAACCAGAATGAATCACGATGTAAGAAGCTTGATTTGGACTCATTAATCAGTGTAGAATCACCCTGAAGTTGAATCAATATCATTGGAGTTATGATGAAGAAGTTATCCCACTTTTAACCGAAGTGATTCCAGTTTGCCCTGTTTGGAGATTTGGCAATTTCTTCTTGATACTAATAAAACCAGAATGAATCACGATGTAAGAAGCTTGATTTGGACTCATAAATCAGTGTAGAATCACCCTGAAGTTGAATCAATATCATTGGAGTTATGATGAAGAAGTTATCCCACTTTTAACCGAAGTGATTCCAGTTTGCCCTGTTTGGAGATTTGGCAATTTATTCTTGATACTAATAAAACCAGAATGAATCACGATGTAAGAAGCTTGATTTGGACTCATAAATCAGTGTAGAATCACCCTGAAGTTGAATCAATATCATTGGAGTTATGATGAAGAAGTTATCCCACTTTTAACCGAAGTGATTCCAGTTTGCCCTGTTTGGAGATTTGGCAATTTCTTCTTGATACTAATAAAACCAGAATGAATCACGATGTAAGAAGCTTGATTTGGACTCATAATCAGTGTAGAATCACCCTGAAGTTGAATCAATATCATTGGAGTTATGATGAAGAAGTTATCCCACTTTTAACCGAAGTGATTCCAGTTTGCCCTGTTTGGAGATTTGGCAATTTCTTCTTGATACTAATAAAACCAGAATGAATCACGATGTAAGAAGCTTGATTTGGACTCATAAATCAGTGTAGAATCACCCTGAAGTTGAATCAATATCATTGGAGTTATGATGAAGAAGTTATCCCACTTTTAACCGAAGTGATTCCAGTTTGCCCTGTTTGGAGATTTGGCAATTTATTCTTGATACTAATAAAACCAGAATGAATCACGATGTAAGAAGCTTGATTTGGACTCATTAATCAGTGTAGAATCACCCTGAAGTTGAATCAATATCATTGGAGTTATGATGAAGAAGTTATCCCACTTTTAACCGAAGTGATTCCAGTTTGCCCTGTTTGGAGATTTGGGAATTTATTCTTGATACTAATAAAACCAGAATGAATCACGATGTAAGAAGCTTGATTTGGACTCATTAATCAGTGTAGAATCACCCTGAAGTTGAATCAATATCATTGGAGTTATGATGAAGAAGTTATCCCACTTTTAACCGAAGTGATTCCAGTTTGCCCTGTTTGGAGATTTGGCAATTTCTTCTTGATACTAATAAAACCAGAATGAATCACGATGTAAGAAGCTTGATTTGGACTCATAAATCAGTGTAGAATCACCCTGAAGTTGAATCAATATCATTGGAGTTATGATGAAGAAGTTATCCCACTTTTAACCGAAGTGATTCCAGTTTGCCCTGTTTGGAGATTTGACAATTTCTTCTTGATACTAATAAAACCAGAATGAATCACGATGTAAGAAGCTTGATTTGGACTCATTAATCAGTGTAGAATCACCCTGAAGTTGAATCAATATCATTGGAGTTATGATGAAGAAGTTATCCCACTTTTAACCGAAGTGATTCCAGTTTGCCCTGTTTGGAGATTTGGCAATTTCTTCTTGATACAAATAAAACCAGAATGAATCACGATGTAAGAAGCTTGATTTGGACTCATAAATCAGTGTAGAATCATCCTGAAGTTGAATCAATATCATTGGACTTATGATGAAGAAGTTATCCCACTTTTAACCGAAGTGATTCCAGTTTGCCCTGTTTGGAGATTTGGGAATTTATTCTTGATACTAATAAAACCAGAATGAATCACGATGTAAGAAGCTTGATTTGGACTCATTAATCAGTGTAGAATCACCCTGAAGTTGAATCAATATCATTGGAGTTATGATGAAGAAGTTATCCCACTTTTAACCGAAGTGATTCCAGTTTGCCCTGTTTGGAGATTTGGCAATTTCTTCTTGATACTAATAAAACCAGAATGAATCACGATGTAAGAAGCTTGATTTGGACTCATAAATCAGTGTAGAATCACCCTGAAGTTGAATCAATATCATTGGAGTTATGATGAAGAAGTTATCCCACTTTTAACCGAAGTGATTCCAGTTTGCCCTGTTTGGAGATTTGGCAATTTCTTCTTGATACTAATAAAACCAGAATGAATCACGATGTAAGAAGCTTGATTTGGACTCATTAATCAGTGTAGAATCACCCTGAAGTTGAATCAATATCATTGGAGTTATGATGAAGAAGTTATCCCACTTTTAACCGAAGTGATTCCAGTTTGCCCTGTTTGGAGATTTGGCAATTTCTTCTTGATACTAATAAAACCAGAATGAATCACGATGTAAGAAGCTTGATTTGGACTCATAAATCAGTGTAGAATCACCCTGAAGTTGAATCAATATCATTGGAGTTATGATGAAGAAGTTATCCCACTTTTAACCGAAGTGATTCCAGTTTGCCCTGTTTGGAGATTTGGGAATTTATTCTTGATACTAATAAAACCAGAATGAATCACGATGTAAGAAGCTTGATTTGGACTCATTAATCAGTGTAGAATCACCCTGAAGTTGAATCAATATCATTGGAGTTATGATGAAGAAGTTATCCCACTTTTAACCGAAGTGATTCCAGTTTGCCCTGTTTGGAGATTTGGCAATTTCTTCTTGATACTAATAAAACCAGAATGAATCACGATGTAAGAAGCTTGATTTGGACTCATAAATCAGTGTAGAATCACCCTGAAGTTGAATCAATATCATTGGAGTTATGATGAAGAAGTTATCCCACTTTTAACCGAAGTGATTCCAGTTTGCCCTGTTTGGAGATTTGGCAATTTCTTCTTGATACTAATAAAACCAGAATGAATCACGATGTAAGAAGCTTGATTTGGACTCATAAATCAGTGTAGAATCACCCTGAAGTTGAATCAATATCATTGGAGTTATGATGAAGAAGTTATCCCACTTTTAACCGAAGTGATTCCAGTTTGCCCTGTTTGGAGATTTGGCAATTTATTCTTGATACTAATAAAACCAGAATGAATCACGATGTAAGAAGCTTGATTTGGACTCATAATCAGTGTAGAATCACCCTGAAGTTGAATCAATATCATTGGAGTTATGATGAAGAAGTTATCCCACTTTTAACCGAAGTGATTCCAGTTTGCCCTGTTTGGAGATTTGGCAATTTCTTCTTGATACTAATAAAACCAGAATGAATCACGATGTAAGAAGCTTGATTTGGACTCATAAATCAGTGTAGAATCACCCTGAAGTTGAATCAATATCATTGGAGTTATGATGAAGAAGTTATCCCACTTTTAACCGAAGTGATTCCAGTTTGCCCTGTTTGGAGATTTGGCAATTTCTTCTTGATACTAATAAAACCAGAATGAATCACGATGTAAGAAGCTTGATTTGGACTCATAAATCAGTGTAGAATCACCCTGAAGTTGAATCAATATCATTGGAGTTATGATGAAGAAGTTATCCCACTTTTAACCGAAGTGATTCCAGTTTGCCCTGTTTGGAGATTTGGCAATTTCTTCTTGATACTAATAAAACCAGAATGAATCACGATGTAAGAAGCTTGATTTGGACTCATAAATCAGTGTAGAATCACCCTGAAGTTGAATCAATATCATTGGAGTTATGATGAAGAAGTTATCCCACTTTTAACCGAAGTGATTCCAGTTTGCCCTGTTTGGAGATTTGGCAATTTCTTCTTGATACTAATAAAACCAGAATGAATCACGATGTAAGAAGCTTGATTTGGACTCATAAATCAGTGTAGAATCACCCTGAAGTTGAATCAATATCATTGGACTTATGATGAAGAAGTTATCCCACTTTTAACCGAAGTGATTCCAGTTTGCCCTGTTTGGAGATTTGGGAATTTATTCTTGATACTAATAAAACCAGAATGAATCACGATGTAAGAAGCTTGATTTGGACTCATAAATCAGTGTAGAATCACCCTGAAGTTGAATCAATATCATTGGAGTTATGATGAAGAAGTTATCCCACTTTTAACCGAAGTGATTCCAGTTTGCCCTGTTTGGAGATTTGGCAATTTCTTCTTGATACTAATAAAACCAGAATGAATCACGATGTAAGAAGCTTGATTTGGACTCATAAATCAGTGTAGAATCATCCTGAAGTTGAATCAATATCATTGGACTTATGATGAAGAAGTTATCCCACTTTTAACCGAAGTGATTCCAGTTTGCCCTGTTTGGAGATTTGGGAATTTATTCTTGATACTAATAAAACCAGAATGAATCACGATGTAAGAAGCTTGATTTGGACTCATTAATCAGTGTAGAATCACCCTGAAGTTGAATCAATATCATTGGAGTTATGATGAAGAAGTTATCCCACTTTTAACCGAAGTGATTCCAGTTTGCCCTGTTTGGAGATTTGGCAATTTCTTCTTGATACTAATAAAACCAGAATGAATCACGATGTAAGAAGCTTGATTTGGACTCATAAATCAGTGTAGAATCACCCTGAAGTTGAATCAATATCATTGGAGTTATGATGAAGAAGTTATCCCACTTTTAACCGAAGTGATTCCAGTTTGCCCTGTTTGGAGATTTGGGAATTTATTCTTGATACTAATAAAACCAGAATGAATCACGATGTAAGAAGCTTGATTTGGACTCATAATCAGTGTAGAATCACCCTGAAGTTGAATCAATATCATTGGAGTTATGATGAAGAAGTTATCCCACTTTTAACCGAAGTGATTCCAGTTTGCCCTGTTTGGAGATTTGGCAATTTCTTCTTGATACTAATAAAACCAGAATGAATCACGATGTAAGAAGCTTGATTTGGACTCATAAATCAGTGTAGAATCACCCTGAAGTTGAATCAATATCATTGGAGTTATGATGAAGAAGTTATCCCACTTTTAACCGAAGTGATTCCAGTTTGCCCTGTTTGGAGATTTGGCAATTTATTCTTGATACTAATAAAACCAGAATGAATCACGATGTAAGAAGCTTGATTTGGACTCATTAATCAGTGTAGAATCACCCTGAAGTTGAATCAATATCATTGGAGTTATGATGAAGAAGTTATCCCACTTTTAACCGAAGTGATTCCAGTTTGCCCTGTTTGGAGATTTGGCAATTTCTTCTTGATACTAATAAAACCAGAATGAATAACGATGTAAGAAGCTTGATTTGGACTCATAAATCAGTGTAGAATCATCCTGAAGTTGAATCAATATCATTGGACTTATGATGAAGAAGTTATCCCACTTTTAACCGAAGTGATTCCAGTTTGCCCTGTTTGGAGATTTGGGAATTTATTCTTGATACTAATAAAACCAGAATGAATCACGATGTAAGAAGCTTGATTTGGACTCATTAATCAGTGTAGAATCACCCTGAAGTTGAATCAATATCATTGGAGTTATGATGAAGAAGTTATCCCACTTTTAACCGAAGTGATTCCAGTTTGCCCTGTTTGGAGATTTGGCAATTTCTTCTTGATACTAATAAAACCAGAATGAATCACGATGTAAGAAGCTTGATTTGGACTCATAAATCAGTGTAGAATCACCCTGAAGTTGAATCAATATCATTGGAGTTATGATGAAGAAGTTATCCCACTTTTAACCGAAGTGATTCCAGTTTGCCCTGTTTGGAGATTTGGGAATTTATTCTTGATACTAATAAAACCAGAATGAATCACGATGTAAGAAGCTTGATTTGGACTCATTAATCAGTGTAGAATCACCCTGAAGTTGAATCAATATCATTGGAGTTATGATGAAGAAGTTATCCCACTTTTAACCGAAGTGATTCCAGTTTGCCCTGTTTGGAGATTTGGCAATTTCTTCTTGATACTAATAAAACCAGAATGAATCACGATGTAAGAAGCTTGATTTGGACTCATAAATCAGTGTAGAATCACCCTGAAGTTGAATCAATATCATTGGAGTTATGATGAAGAAGTTATCCCACTTTTAACCGAAGTGATTCCAGTTTGCCCTGTTTGGAGATTTGGCAATTTCTTCTTGATACTAATAAAACCAGAATGAATCACGATGTAAGAAGCTTGATTTGGACTCATAAATCAGTGTAGAATCACCCTGAAGTTGAATCAATATCATTGGAGTTATGATGAAGAAGTTATCCCACTTTTAACCGAAGTGATTCCAGTTTGCCCTGTTTGGAGATTTGGCAATTTATTCTTGATACTAATAAAACCAGAATGAATCACGATGTAAGAAGCTTGATTTGGACTCATTAATCAGTGTAGAATCACCCTGAAGTTGAATCAATATCATTGGAGTTATGATGAAGAAGTTATCCCACTTTTAACCGAAGTGATTCCAGTTTGCCCTGTTTGGAGATTTGGCAATTTCTTCTTGATACTAATAAAACCAGAATGAATCACGATGTAAGAAGCTTGATTTGGACTCATAAATCAGTGTAGAATCATCCTGAAGTTGAATCAATATCATTGGACTTATGATGAAGAAGTTATCCCACTTTTAACCGAAGTGATTCCAGTTTGCCCTGTTTGGAGATTTGGGAATTTATTCTTGATACTAATAAAACCAGAATGAATCACGATGTAAGAAGCTTGATTTGGACTCATTAATCAGTGTAGAATCACCCTGAAGTTGAATCAATATCATTGGAGTTATGATGAAGAAGTTATCCCACTTTTAACCGAAGTGATTCCAGTTTGCCCTGTTTGGAGATTTGGCAATTTCTTCTTGATACTAATAAAACCAGAATGAATCACGATGTAAGAAGCTTGATTTGGACTCATAAATCAGTGTAGAATCACCCTGAAGTTGAATCAATATCATTGGAGTTATGATGAAGAAGTTATCCCACTTTTAACCGAAGTGATTCCAGTTTGCCCTGTTTGGAGATTTGGCAATTTCTTCTTGATACTAATAAAACCAGAATGAATCACGATGTAAGAAGCTTGATTTGGACTCATAAATCAGTGTAGAATCACCCTGAAGTTGAATCAATATCATTGGAGTTATGATGAAGAAGTTATCCCACTTTTAACCGAAGTGATTCCAGTTTGCCCTGTTTGGAGATTTGGCAATTTATTCTTGATACTAATAAAACCAGAATGAATCACGATGTAAGAAGCTTGATTTGGACTCATTAATCAGTGTAGAATCACCCTGAAGTTGAATCAATATCATTGGAGTTATGATGAAGAAGTTATCCCACTTTTAACCGAAGTGATTCCAGTTTGCCCTGTTTGGAGATTTGGCAATTTCTTCTTGATACTAATAAAACCAGAATGAATCACGATGTAAGAAGCTTGATTTGGACTCATAAATCAGTGTAGAATCATCCCTGAAGTTGAATCAATATCATTGGACTTATGATGAAGAAGTTATCCCACTTTTAACCGAAGTGATTCCAGTTTGCCCTGTTTGGAGATTTGGGAATTTATTCTTGATACTAATAAAACCAGAATGAATCACGATGTAAGAAGCTTGATTTGGACTCATTAATCAGTGTAGAATCACCCTGAAGTTGAATCAATATCATTGGAGTTATGATGAAGAAGTTATCCCACTTTTAACCGAAGTGATTCCAGTTTGCCCTGTTTGGAGATTTGGAATTTATTCTTGATACTAATAAAACCAGAATGAATCACGATGTAAGAAGCTTGATTTGGACTCATTAATCAGTGTAGAATCACCCTGAAGTTGAATCAATATCATTGGAGTTATGATGAAGAAGTTATCCCACTTTTAACCGAAGTGATTCCAGTTTGCCCTGTTTGGAGATTTGGCAATTTCTTCTTGATACTAATAAAACCAGAATGAATCACGATGTAAGAAGCTTGATTTGGACTCATAAATCAGTGTAGAATCACCCTGAAGTTGAATCAATATCATTGGAGTTATGATGAAGAAGTTATCCCACTTTTAACCGAAGTGATTCCAGTTTGCCCTGTTTGGAGATTTGGCAATTTCTTCTTGATACTAATAAAACCAGAATGAATCACGATGTAAGAAGCTTGATTTGGACTCATAAATCAGTGTAGAATCACCCTGAAGTTGAATCAATATCATTGGAGTTATGATGAAGAAGTTATCCCACTTTTAACCGAAGTGATTCCAGTTTGCCCTGTTTGGAGATTTGGCAATTTCTTCTTGATACTAATAAAACCAGAATGAATCACGATGTAAGAAGCTTGATTTGGACTCATAAATCAGTGTAGAATCACCCTGAAGTTGAATCAATATCATTGGAGTTATGATGAAGAAGTTATCCCACTTTTAACCGAAGTGATTCCAGTTTGCCCTGTTTGGAGATTTGGGAATTTATTCTTGATACTAATAAAACCAGAATGAATCACGATGTAAGAAGCTTGATTTGGACTCATTAATCAGTGTAGAATCACCCTGAAGTTGAATCAATATCATTGGAGTTATGATGAAGAAGTTATCCCACTTTTAACCGAAGTGATTCCAGTTTGCCCTGTTTGGAGATTTGGCAATTTCTTCTTGATACTAATAAAACCAGAATGAATCACGATGTAAGAAGCTTGATTTGGACTCATAAATCAGTGTAGAATCACCCTGAAGTTGAATCAATATCATTGGAGTTATGATGAAGAAGTTATCCCACTTTTAACCGAAGTGATTCCAGTTTGCCCTGTTTGGAGATTTGGCAATTTCTTCTTGATACTAATAAAACCAGAATGAATCACGATGTAAGAAGCTTGATTTGGACTCATAAATCAGTGTAGAATCACCCTGAAGTTGAATCAATATCATTGGAGTTATGATGAAGAAGTTATCCCACTTTTAACCGAAGTGATTCCAGTTTGCCCTGTTTGGAGATTTGGGAATTTATTCTTGATACTAATAAAACCAGAATGAATCACGATGTAAGAAGCTTGATTTGGACTCATAATCAGTGTAGAATCACCCTGAAGTTGAATCAATATCATTGGAGTTATGATGAAGAAGTTATCCCACTTTTAACCGAAGTGATTCCAGTTTGCCCTTTTGGAGATTTGGCAACTTCTTAACTTGATATATATGTAACCAAATGAATCAATGAAGAAGCTGATTGAGACTCAAAATCTGTGTAGAAACCAGAAGAATTATCTTGCTTAGTTTGAAGAATTATTGATGCAATCCAGGATGAAGCTAATCTTAGATGAACTTAATGATGAAGCCTGAATGGATGCAAGAACCAAGTTACTATGAAGAAGATGATATGGACCAGACCCAAAATGAAGATGTTTCTCTCTCAGCCCAAAAGAAGTCCAATGACCAGAAAGAAGATCCATTTGTCATATCTGTTGGGCCCATCACGAGATCCAGGTCCAAGAAGCTTATTGAGAAGATTGCTTGCCTTATTCTGAACCAAGAAAGTGAGGAAGAGTTACTTGGCCAAACCACCATCACCCCAACCACCTTCATTTACTCGGCTGTCTTCTACAACAACTAATTTACTTATGTTTTTGTCTTATTTCTTTTCCCTAAGTGCTCATGCACGAAACTACAAGTCCCAAGGCTGTCATGCACGAGATTGTTGTCATTTTTCCTTTAAAACTCTGTTTTGGTTTCATTTGGAAGACAATCATCATTTTTATCAAAAACTCATTTCTCTTTGGTGATTCATTTGTTCTTAGAACAACTTGATTGTGGAGGTGTGTGAACCCAAAACAATCAACAAGCTCTCAATCTGACTGGTGTGTCGAATCCAGAGTGAGAGAGTGAAGAATCTGAGGTCTTTTCCGCAACCCTCAGTGTTTCAATCGATCAAATCCTTTCAACCCATCTATCCATAAACCCTAATTCGTCCATCAAGCCAATATCCATCAAAAACCATCTTTCAATCTGTTACAGAGTAGATCCAACCAAAATCAGAGTGGAAATCCTTGGGAAAAAGTCATTAAGTGGTATCAGAGCAACCACTCTGTTGATCTACAAGTTCTGGGATATTTTTCAATCTCTAAACTATCAAAGTCTGAAACTTTCTGGGATTTCAAGTTCATTTCTTTGGGATTTCGAATTCATCTTTTATTCTGGGTATTTCTGTTCTTATCAGTCTCTTATCTGTCTATCTGTTTGCAAGTGAGCCAAATCTGATTGAGAAAGAAAATCCCCAGGAGAAATCGGGTTCAGTCTAGGAGAAATCAGACTGAGGTTTGGTAAAATCACTTGCTCATCCAAAATCTTGCAATCTGTCTATCTTTTCTTTTCTTTGGGGATTTGGGTTTCTGCATTTTTCACTTGATTGGGTTGTTTACAGAACCATTGAATCACTATCATCACCAAAAGCTTGAGAGATCAAAGGATATTGTGAGGAGAGAGTTCTGTTTATTGCTAAAGTTTGTTGATTTTGCAGGAAACCATGTCTGGAGAAAACAATGAACAAGAAGGAACACCAACACCTGCTGTCAATATTAATCCTTTTCAAATGCAGGCTCTAATTGCTGAGATCACCAAGCAAGTTCAAGATAATCTGATCAGAAGAGAAGAGGAAGCCAATGAATTATTTTATGGTTCTAGACAGCCTAGAAACAGAGCTGCAGAACGACAAGAAAGGAGAACCAGAAGGGAATCTAGTGAAGTTGAATCTGATGATGCTTATTCCTCTTCAGACAGAAGTGTAACCAAGTCCAGAAGAAACAACAACCAGCGTCCAAGAGTCAATGATAACTTGGGAAATATCAAGCTGAGAATCCCACCTTTTGCTGGAAAGAGTGATCCTGATGCATACTTGGAGTGGGAGAGAAAAATGGAACTAGTTTTTGATACTCAAACCTATTCTGAAGAGAAGAAAGTGAAGCTTGCTGCAACTGAGTTATGTGGTGATGCCATTCAATGGTGGATCAGCTTGTTACTACCAGAAGAAGAACAGGAGAAGCACAAGTTGGATCCTGGTTTGAGCTGAAGCACTTCATGAAGAAACACTTTGTTTCTGATAACTACAGTAGAAAACAACTGAGACAGGCAAAAGAAGAGACAAGAACTCTCCATGATCATGATCACCCAAGAAAGTCTCAGTCACATAAGCAAAGAAGGCCAGACTCACGTCCTCTCTCAAGACTCAGTGAGCCACTGTGTTCTAAGAAGGTATCAGCTATCCAAAAGTTAGAAAATGAGCCATCTAAGGTAAGTAAAGAACCTGAGACAGAAATAGAGTTTTCTTTTCTCTCCTCAATCTGAACTTGTTATCAATAAAACATGTGAAGAACTAACTTGTCTTGAACCGGTGCATCCGAGTAGTCTTGCTTCAGTGTCTCAGGTCTCAGAAGAGCACTCAACAAAAACAGAACAAAAGATTTAAAACAAGGTGAAGTGATGGAGCAGCAGAGCAGCTTGGAGCTGAGAACTATTCCCAAGTCTTTGTTCCCTAGCCTGCAAGAGCACTGTAAGGGATTTGATCTGGTTAATTCTCTGTCTGAAATGTTTTGTTATGGTTAGTTCCAATGATGTAAAACGTTTTGGTCTAGAAAAAAGTAAAAGAATTTTGTGTTTCAAACTCTGTTTTTGATAACATGATTCATTCTTTTAAGAAACTTGAATCAAATACAGTTCTGAACAAAAACGTTTTTACTGTGGTAATACAATCAATCCTGGTCTTGTTTTGAGTTTTGATCAGTTTATGGAACATAAAAAAAACTTTGATCATCATGAAAAGTCATTGGAGCTTGTTTTGCAACAGCCTGTTTTCCTATTCTAGAAAATCGTTTGATTCATTTATCTTCAAAGAAAATAGCTTTTTTCTGAGTTGTTCTAAGCATGAACTTGTCACTGATGATTTGTTTTCATCTTCTTGTGCTTTGAACAAACCTAGAATGTTGCAGGAACCGAAATCACTTAGGGCTGAAACTAAATTTGTTTATGATTCTGTTTGGAAACCTGTCCCTTCTTCAACTGAAACTGATAAATCTTGGTTTATTATGGGATCATCCGTGCAGAATGATGTGGTTTTGAGTTTTGATGATATATTAGTGTACAACACATTCTTTGAAAGTCATGCTAAACCGGTGAGACATGTGCTAACTGATTCTGAATCTGATCTTGAACATAAACTTTTATATTCTGAATCTGAACAAGTTAGGCACGTTTTAAAGATCTTCTATGGTATTTCATGCCTTGAAAACATTCTGGTTTATAACACTTTTTTTGATAAACATTCTGAGCCTTGGTTAAGTAATTCTCGGTTTGAACTTGATCTTTTGTGTTCTGAATCTGAGAAACTTGTGTTTGTTTTGAAGTTGTTCTCTACGAACTTTGCAATCATCTGCCTTGACACAATTCTCGTGTATAACACTTACTTTGATAGGCATCATGATAATCTGAAACGTGTGCTACATGTTCTAGGAAAAGAAACTTTGGTTTCTGATCTAAATAGTTGCATGTCTTGCACATATAATTCTGGATATCTAGTCTCTGTTTTGAGTGTTCAGAAACAACATGATCATTCTCAAAGAACAAAAGCAAACACCATGCTTATCATCCTAAGACTTGGAGATGGAAGTACTTGAGAAAATGGCTTCAAAACTCCAAGGAAGTTTCTGTCCAAAACCATACTTTGATCTTGCTTACATGTTTCTCTTCTTAATCATTTGTCTAGTGTCTTACCTATTTCCTTTTGATGTAGGAGACTTGGATTTGAGGACAAATCCTTTCAAAGGAGGAGGGGATGATGCAATCCAGGATGAGCTAATCTTAGATGAAATTAATGATGAAGCTGAATGGATGCAAGAACCAAGTTACTATGAAGAAGATTATATGGACCAGACCCAAAATGAAGATGTTTCTCTCTCAGCCCAAAAGAAGTCCAATGACCAGAAAGAAGATCCAATTGTCATATCTGTTGGGCCCATCACGAGATCCAGGTCCAAGAAGCTTATTGAGAAGATTGCTTGCCTTATTCTGAACCAAGAAAGTGAGGAAGAGTTACTTGGCCAAACCACCATCACCCCAACCACCTTCATTTACTCGGCTGTCTTCTACAACAACTAATTTACTTATGTTTTTGTCTTATTTCTTTTCCCTAAGTGCTTCATGCACGAAACTACAAGTCCCAAGACTGTCATGCACGAGATTGTTGTCATTTTTCCTTTAAAACTCTGTTTTGGTTTCATTTGGAAGACAATCATCATTTTTATCAAAAACTCATTTCTCTTTGGTGATTCATTTGTTCTTAGAACAACTTGATTGTGGAGGTGTGCGAACCCAAAACAATCAACAAGCTCTCAACCTGACTGTGTGTCGAATCCAGAGAGAGAGAGTGAAGAATCTGAGGTCTTTCCGCAACCCTCAGTGTTTCAATCGATCAATCCTTTCAACCCATCTATCCATAAACCCTAATTCGTCCATCCAGCCAATATCCATCAAAAAAAAAAACCATCTTTCAATCTGTTACAGAGTAGATCCAACCAAAATCAGAGTGGAAATCCTTGGGAAAAAGTCAATTACAATAAATAGGGAAACAATAGGCAAGTAGACAGAAGAGAAAATAAAAAGAAATACATTCAGAAACAGCCAAATTGGCTCAGCGCAGCAGAGAGAAAGGACAGGTCTATAGTGGTCCAATTCTTCAGCTCACATGTGACTTGCCTTTGTCTTCTTATTCAACAGCTCCATTGACCAATTCAAATTATTTCAGAGCCTCTTGGATACTTACGAAATCCCTTCCCCTTGCTGCCTTGCAAGATAGTTAGGTTAGGATATGTTTATAGTACCGACAGACCACTTTCTCTGCTCGGATGATCTTCTTGTATCTTCAAACATTCTTTATTTCTTCTTCAATGTCAACACTCCCCTCAAGCTTTACCATGAGACTGGTCAAGCTGAAACCATGAAGAACTCCCCTCATTAAACCTTAGTCTGAAAAACCCAATGGGACATAAAACACACCAAGGAAAAAGAGTAGAAGAAACTTCATGGCAAGAGGATCAGTGACAAGTGAGGTCTATGAGTCCAAAGTTTTGAATGAATGAACTCACAGACTTTGGTGCTTGCTCTTTGGTGAAAATGTCAAGCTAGCTGGTTTCACTTCTAGTGTAGCAAGGGAGGATGATTTGTTGCTCCACAGCTTGTCTAACCTTGTGGCAGTCTACTTAAATGTGCTTGGTTCTTTCATGGAATACTGAGTTGCTGGCAATGTGAATTGGCAGCTTGATTTATCACAAGCATTGTGATTGGTGATGTAACCTCAATACCAAGTCTTTACGCAGTCCTTTGATCCACACAAGTTCATTTTGTGAGCTTCCTCATTGTGAGCTACTGAAATGAAACCACCTTCTGCTTTTGCCTCTTCCAAGTCACCAAGTTGCCTCCAATGAATGTACAGTACCACTAGTGGTTGATCTCACTATCACTTCTATCTCTCTGCCCAATCAGCATTACAATATCCTACAATCTCAGTGCTTCCATTGCAACCATCCACACTCCTTGACCAGGAGCTTCTCTTAGATATCTCATGATCCTCTCCACCATGTTCCAGTGATGAACCTTAGGAGCTTGCATGTGCTGGCTCACTTGGTTCACAGCAAAGCAGATGTCTGGTCGAGTGATAGTTAGGTAAATCAGCTTCGCAACCATCCTTCTATAAGCTTCTGACATCTTCATATGGTTTGTCCTCAACTCCCCCTCTCGTAGCACCTTGTATCCATCTTCAGGGGAGTCTTAGCTGGTCTTCCTCCAGGTTTCCTGCCTCACTCAACAGATCCAGTGCATACTTCCTTTGAGACAGGAAGAGTCCCTCCTTGATCTACACACTTCAATTCCAAGAAAGTACTTAAGCTCTCCAAGATCCTTGATGTCAACACTGATTTGAGAAGGCTTTGGTGGCTTGAATTCCTTCCTTGTCGCTTCCTGTGATGATGATATCATCTACATACACCAGATAACAACAATGCCTTGTGGACTGGTGAGGGTGAAGAGGGTATGATCAGCTTCAGACTTCACAAATCCCTTCCATTGAGAGTGGTGCTCAGCTTGTGATACCAAGCTCTTGTGATTTGCTTCAGCCCATAGATTGCTTTTTTTCAGTCTCAATACATTCCTGGTTTTGACTAGGTGTTCTAAACCAGGAGGAGGATGCATGTACACTTCATCTTCTAACTCTCCTTGCAGGGAAAGCATTCTTCACATCCATTTGCCACAAATCCCATTCCAAATTGGTGGCAAGTGATAAAATGATCCTAATGGTGTGAAGCTTTGCTACTGGTGCAAAGGTAATCAATATAGTCTTCTCCATATGTCTGAGTAAACTCCTCTTGCAACCAGCCTTGGTCTTGCCGCCTTTCACCTTTCTCATTTGCCAAATACTTGATGGTAAAAACCCACTTTGCTTGGCGACTTGTCGCACTTCTTTCCCTTTTGGAAGCTCAGCCTCATACCAAGTGTCGTTGACCACCATTGCATTGATCTCATTTCAACAGAGTCTCTCCACTCTTTATGTTCCATAGCTTCTTCATATGACCTTAGATATACTCCTGATCCAGTTCACAAATGAACACTTGATGTTCTTGTGGATATTGAGCCAAGGAACATACTGCTTGATAGGATGAGCAACCGCTTGAGAGTTGAAGTAGATCTCTGGTGTTATCCAGTTTGAAGGATCTTCTTCAGTCTTGTACTTCTTCAGGTCTTGTACTTCTTCTCAAAGGCTGAACCTCTTCTGATTTTTCTTCTTCATCAGATTCTACCTCATCAGGTTGAGAGACTGATTCTTGTTTGCCTTTCATCCTGATCATGAGCTTCTGTGCCAGTATCTGATTCATGTTGATTGCCCCCTCAGGATCAGGATGAATGTCTCCACAACTTCATTAACCCCATCTTCATCAACTACAATTTCTGGACCAGATGCTGCTTTAGGTGGACACACCCTTGTTTCCTGGTTCTCCCGAGCATGCTAATACCAAGGTTCTCCAATATCATCCTTAGACTGGTGGATTTTTCTGATGATTGAGATAGATTTTCAAGTCATCGCCTTTCTCCTCATAGT
>CAJHQP010010416.1:0-18671 GCA_905132765.1 Moricandia arvensis
ACCATATAATTCAGTGGAAAAAATGACCAGGCTATTAGTGTTGAATATATCATGAGAAGTATATGAACGAAGAAGCTTAATCCACTTTTTATTTTCCAGTACAGTTAATAGAGATATTCAAAAAACAATATTTATTGTAGCCCCTGTTGTTGCGTGAAAAAACAATCTACATGACATATGATCCCTTCCATGGAATTCTACAATCCAAACAAGGGGAGGTCATTCCTCAAATAATTTGTTAAAGAGATGTAATTTGTCACTCCATCATAAAATGATGGAGGGCACATGATAATAATTCAAAATATAGTACAAATTAACTCTGAATTTTATTCATTCTGGGTTAATACTACAAATCCTCTGGACGCGGCTAATTCTCTCAGCGCTATGCGATGAAGATAAATGTTATCATCAAAATATCCTTCCTTAATGTTCTTGTTTCTAGGTTTTTGTACCAGATGTAATAATTACACTAGGAAGCTGTTTTAGTGGCAATCCCCATTTGTTAATGATGATTTTTTCTATTGTCAGACTATATTACTTCTCGTTAGAAAAGTTGACTTTCCTTGAACAAAAGCTGTGAGGATAATATTCTGAGTTTTTTTTAAAACTTATAAACTAGGCCTAAGTAAAAAAAATCAGAGAATCGAAGATCTGATCTGAATACTCAAAATTGAAACTAAAGCAAAATGTTCATAATATCCTAAATGGGTTCTATTTTTATGTCCAAAATTAGCAAACTTAAATTAGAATTACGAAACCGAATAATGAATAGCAGAATATATAAATAAATTTAATTATTACATTATATATTAAACGTGTCTGATTCTCACCAATTCAAACTAGCTCGAGATATTGATCTTAGGTTCATTCTCTCGGAATATTTATCATTGTGTGGTCACACCCGACAACTACTGATATAACCAAATTAATATATATATCATTCAAAAGTCATATGAAAGTTATTTGAAATAAATTAAATTATTACAAATTATAAAATAACCCGGAAATATCCAAAATATTCGGTAAATATTTATATCTAAATTAGGAGCGTATTCCTACGCCTTATGCAGCAATGATAATATGTTTTTAAAAATTATGTACATTATTTCTTTAAATATTAAAATAATATATTAGATTTTATTAATATTTTAGCATTTAATTTAATCCAGTATGAAAAATTTTAAAATAGTATTTATCCTTTATTTGGTAATAAGTTTTAATTTTATATTTTCAGATTTATGTTAAGTTTTACTTTTAAAATTTACATTTATTTATTTAATTCATTGTGAGCTTAAACAATACATTAAAGCAATAAAGTTAATATACTAATTAATTTCAATCAAATCAAATAACATTCTCGCAAACTAAAACATATTTTAGGTGGATTATACAAAGGAAAATTTATTAATTTGACAACTATGATTAGTTGTTTGTATTCTTCAAGCCTTAAGATTACATTTCTTAAAATTTTAATTATTGCATGTTATGAACGTTATAATTATCTACAATTTTTGTAAGAAAATTCTATAAGCTTATGGGAAACTTTTTTCTCTTTATAGTTTATATCTAAACTAAATTTTACTAATTGATAATTACACATAAATTATTTCTTATATATTAAGATCTTACCAAAATTTAAACTTATGTTACATATCATTAATAAGGTGATAGCATATGTCACATTTTACTCTAAGCTCTGTTGTTGATTATTTTGATTTTCAAAGTTAAAATGTGAGTTGATAACACATTGCAAATCAATTCTTACCAAACGAGAACAAAAAAATTTCTGGGTATTTGTGGTTCTTATGTTTACTCTCTAAACCGAATCCAAAATTACAACCAAAAACAAGTTTAGAAAGTAAATGGATATTCTAGCATAATACCTGATGTCTAGCATTATACCTGATGCGATATCTGAAATGGCCAAGCCTAATTACAACTTTATTGATCAGGGAAACTTAACAATTAACTTAAACAGTTGCAGTTTTTTCCTTTGTATGCATATTCATATAGGAGGAGCATTAGAACAATTTATTTATTACTAGACGTAGCTACATTTCTCGGATGTGCACGAAGATAATGTTATCAAAGCCTCGAGTTATTCTCATTTCTCATCTGTGTAGCTGCAAACATAAAAACACATTGTTCTTTGTGAGCAGTTACATGAATTATAACCTATGTTCTGAAGACAAGAACAAAGAGATCTTACAGAACTTGAAGCTTGATATTGTTTGTCAACCTCTATCGGATATCCAAATGGACCACCTATAATTGCCTGCATCATCCATCTTCAACTCATAGGTGCTACCTCCTGATTTCCTGCACATCATGAAACCAATCAAGAAACACACACAATAATGTAGTAATATGACTTTGTAACTTACAAAGAATTTTCCTTCATAGAGAATCTAAAAGCTGGTATGATGTTAACTTCAAACTTTATTCTTCCATCCTTTTCAATGATCTGAAATCAAAATCCTCATACAAAACAAGCTTAAAGCAACATATATAAAACCATACTATGTAAGACATGTAATAAAGTGTGTGTTTACTTGTCTTCCCATAAGACCATTTGCTGCATTCTCAAGCCAACTATCTGTATACATCTGCAAAACAAAACCCAAAAGAATCACTTATCCTTGTTCTATCAACAGGTGAAAGTGTTAACAGAGAAGTCACCTGTGAACTCCAAATCATTTGCCAGTTTCCCTCTAGAAGCTCATAATCATCTTCCACAGTATTAGCATTAGAAGCAAGAAACTCATTGATAGCCTGTGGTTACACTATATGAATATGATCCATTGATTCCATTTCAAATCCAAATAACTGAAATCATTACACATTACCTCAGCTACTCCTTTGTCTTGAGATATGGTGGCTAACAGTTTCTGCCTAGGCACTGTTTCTTTCTGAAGAACAAACGTTGTCCCCTGCGCTAAAGACATGTCCCCTTACTAAATAAAAACACTATTAAAGCTTTTAGTCGTGTGTATCAGAGTTAAGAAACTCATTTTTTTACCTTGTTTCCTCTTGAGATCCTAAGATTTCCCGAAGGCGACAAGTACGTAGTATCTAACCAACCTTTTGCTTCATCACCAAGAAGTCTAAAAGGAACTGGATATGGAACTTTGAAAGGAAGAAACTTCAACGCGAAAGCTGCTCTATCGAAACGAAACAGAACCCTTTTGGATCTTTGATGGACGCAACAGCCTGTTCATGAAGCAAAGAAGTTTAAATTCTCATGAGTCTTAATGATGCAAAGAGTTAAGTGAAGAAGAAGCCTACCTCAACTTTAAGCTCTCCAATGAAGTCAGAGAACTTAACAATGTTTGAAACACGAGGATCGTTTGTTGTCTTTAAGTATACATCTTGAAACACAGTGAACACATCTACTCCTGTGAATGTTCTCTGCAGAGACACAGATCATTCCATTACAATCATCAAGAAGATGGGATACTAATGATGAACTGTGTGAGAAGAACTGACCTGGATTGGAGATGCAGTTCCAGGTCTTGTGGTGAACATTAACTGCCAACGACCTTCTATTAACTCAGACTCCGTCTAAACATCTTAAAGAAAACCACAATGAGCAAAGACACAAAACAAAACAGAAAAGAGTTGTAACATGAAGATGAAAGGGTTCACAAGAAAACATTCATACAGGATTTGGAATGCCCTCTAAACCTTCAAGAACTTTCACAGCAGATTCCACATCCTAACACAGAAAGGCAATGTTTCAAACCAGACATAACTCAAGAAACATGCAAGAAAGTTTTTTTTAACACATACATTAAGCTGTTTAGGAGAAGCAGATTTGCCACGGCCTTGAATCCCGATCAAAGCGTCAATGGAGTTTCATCTCAGCGTCATTGAAAGAAGACTGTTGCGTTTGTCCTCCAGTGAATGTAGAGGAAGATGAACAAGTTACACGCAGAGTTCTACAGGTTCTGGATGAACTATTAAGAAGATGGTATCTCGATGAAAGAGCAATAGGCGATGATGGGCATGGACATAAGATACATGGTAACGACATCTCTACAGTGTAGAAGAATCTAAGAGACTCCATTGTTGATTGTCTTAGTTAAGCCTTGGCCTTTGAATGGTAATAATCTACACTTTGATTGTGTGGTGTACAACAAACCATTGAACTGATAGAAAAATATATTTTTGGAAAATGAAATTAGTGGAAGTATATTTTTCTCAATAAATTAAAAAAAACAAAAGCATGAATCTTTGTTATTACAGAACCAAACTAGTTAAGATCTTAACTATAAACAATTCAGACAGAAAAATATATGAAAATCTAATGGTTTTACAAAACAAAAGCATGAAACTTAGTAATTACAGAACCAAACTAGTTTTTTTTTAATAATTTGGATCAAACTAGTTAAGATAACTATAAACAGTTCAGACAGAACAAGAAGAGTTTGAAAATCAAACGATCTTACAAAACAAAAGCATGAATCTTTGTAATTACAGAACCAAACTAGTTAAGATCTTAACTATATATACACAATTCAGGCAGAAAAAGAAGAGTATGAAAAAATCAAATGGTCTTAGAAAACAAAAGCATGAATCATTTTTTATTACAGAACCAAACTAGTTGATCTTTTACAGATGAATTATAAATAATTCATAGACAGTTGAAGAGTTTGAAAACCAAATGGTCATAGAAAACAAAAACATGATTCTTTTGTGATTATTACAGAACCAAACAAGTTAAAGATCCTTTTTTTTTACAGATTGGGTCTTAAAAAGAATTAGCAACAAGAATAGCTTGTCTACATCTAGCTCTAGCTTGTTCAATCCTCTCACTAAGAGTCTCTTCTTTAACAGAAGCTTTAACCATAGCCAAATCCATCTCCATCAACTTCAAAACCCTAAAAAGCTCAGTCACCATCCTCTCTTCAACTTCACCTTCATCTCTCAAAACCTCAGCTTCTTCTCTCGCTCTCTCCGCGACTATCTCACCAGCTTTAGCCAAAAGCTCCTTAGAACCAAACTCTCTCGCCATCAACCCTTCGAACTTCTCCAAGAAGTCCATTATCACATACCCTTTGGGTTTCTCCAAGTTTATCTCTTTGGTTCTCTTCCAACCAATCTCGAAGTTCGGTGGCTCTGGCTTCTCGACCCCTCTTTGTTTCCTGTCGCGTAGGATCTCGGATCTTCTACGTTTCTCGATGGGGAACTTCTCGGCGCTTGTGGTGTTGATGGAGTCTGGTGAAGGTGTGAGGTCGAGGAACTGGTCTTTTGGTTCTGGGCTTGAAGAGCACTTCACTGTTCGACGAGTGTTGTGTGCGTTGAAGCTGTAGCTTCTTGGAACTGCGACGTTGAGAGTTGTAGGAGAAGAGAGAAGTTGAAGAAGAAGTGTGGAAGCCATTGGTTTTTTAGAGCTTAAACGAGTGAGAGGGTTGGAGAAAAGATAAGGCCTTCTTTAAGTTACCAATCGTGTCGTTTATATATTTTAGATAAGAACGTCACGTCGTTTATAAAATGATATATTGATTAAAGTATGCATTGGATTACTTGTGAAAAATGTTTTATATCATTTGTTCCTTCTAAAAAAAATCATTTGAACAAAAAAAAAGAAAAATCATTTGTTCCTTCTAAATTCGATTTAATACTTGTTTTTCTTTTATGATATGCATATAAATCGAGAACGGAAAACTGAACTTGAACCAAATTAACGTTCTTATATTTCAAGCAAAAATCAGAACCGAATAGATATTTGAATATCCGAAATGTAGTTTATATATCTAAAATATTAGTTATATTTAGTTTTAAAATTATTAAATATTCTAAAAATATTACTTATAAACTGAAAAACCAGATTACTTGAATATTTTTATTTGAAATATTTAAATTTATCCAAATTACCCTAAATAACCAAATTACTAGAATAATTTTATATAAATATTAAAATTTATCTGAATTATCTAATTTTTGATTTGGAAAACAAAAATAACTGTTTTTACCTGAATTCTCTAAAATCAACCGAAAATAAAAATCGAACCGAAACACCAAATTTATCGAATATATATATATATATATATTTTTTTTTTGATAAGTATGTGAATATTATTATCAAATGAAAGAGTTTGCTTTTACAAAAAGTTTAAAACCTGAGACCAATCTGAGCCAAAAAATTAAAAACAGAGACTGGCCTATAAGAGCTACAATAGCTAATAGAAGTAAAGTGATGGAAGCTTAGTCATATTTGAGCCAAGCCTGCATCAATTTCCTAAAGTTCTTGCGTTTTTGTCTTGCAAGTATTGAGTCCCAGATCAGCCTGTCAATGGACTTGAAGAGGACTAGAGGCAGAGTGGAGGAGTTATTGTGAAGGCGAATGTTAGTCTGTTCTTATATCGTTACTCAAACCGAACTAAAAACCAAAATAATCATATCAAAACCTAACCAAATTTCTATAAACAACCCGTCCTTCATGATCTACTTCGCCGTGGGTTGCATGATTCTTTCTTTCTTTTGATTCAAAATTCTGATTTATGTGATCCCTAAAAAAGTTGTTACACTCACATCCATTCTCCTTAAATATGCGGGTGATCTACATAGCCCACGCATATAATAATAATTTTAATAAAATAATTATTGTACATCTATTTTTTTTTAAAAATTATATATTTATAATTACTATTTAATATATATTTATAATTTATAATTACTTTTAAAAGAACTTGTTTTCAAACAAAAAGAAAATATGTTTTGCGAATTGATGGATATACACGATTTAAATTTAACTGGTTCAGATTTCTTCTAGGTAAACTAAGCTCAACCCGTACAATCGATGAATCTATACTCACCCACTGTGAATTAAACTGAATGAGACCTTCGGGGTTTCATTGAAATTCACAACCCTAGTACCAAGTTTCCACAAATTTTCATATATCATTGTATTAAAATTTGATTTACGGTCTGACTTGTATAAACACAACGATTGCAACTACAAGAGTTTGCGAATACGGATGGTTGCAGTTTTCAACGTTACTAAGTAATTTACATGACTGGCACATCCATTAGAAATTAGCGTTTGGTCTCGAACCCTATAAAGAATTAGTTAGAGAAATAATATTTGGTAGACACTAGACCAATGTAGATTAACATACGTGTGCAAAAAAAAAAGTAGACTCAACCATATGTAAACAGACTGTATCATATTATAAATTAAGTAAATAAACTGTGTGGATGTATTTATAAGATTCAAGAAAAAAAAGAAGCAAATTATTGGAGACACAACACAACAATGAGTTTCTCGGTGGTCTTGTTCCACAAACCCCTACTCTGCAACACCAACATTACCCATCACTACCATCTTCACAATCTCATCATCATCATCATCATCTTTCAGACCAAGAAGAAGACTACCTTCTTCAACTAATCGCATCTTCCCTCTCAATCAACCAAAACCCATAACCAAAACGCTCCAAACCGAAACCCTAGCCGCCAGAGACACCATCATAGACTTCGGCAAGCACAAGGGCAAAATGCTCGGCTCCTTACCTTCCTCTTACCTCAAATGGGTCTCCAAGAATCTACGCGCAGGAGACACTGAGTACTGGGCAAAGCTTGCAGACCAAGTTCTTGAGGACGATGTTTATAAAGATAGAATTGAGTGGGAGTTTGCAGAGAAAATCCTCCACGGAAGTGATGAGAGTTTGAAGAAGAAGAACAGAGAAGAGGTAAGCTCTGTTTCGATGTTGTTGGAGGTTAGTGAGAGGTTTGGTTGGGACAATGAAGATAAGATTGGTTGGAGCAAAGTCAACTTCGAGGTTTTGGGGACAAGCAAAGGTGGTCGGATTCCTAGGTTGACAGAGACTAGTGGAGATATGGTAAGAAGAAGAGAGGTCAAGAAGAAGGCTAAGGAGGAGGGAGAGGAAGATGGTAGTGGGTGGAGGAGAAGAGAGAGGCGTGAGAGGATGAGGCTGAGTCTTGGGAGAGAGAAGGAGAATGATGATGGCAGAACTGTAAATAGGAGTGATCAGAAGGGTGTTTTGGGAAGGTTAGAAGACGTAGAGAAGCGAATTGAGCCAAAGATTCATAGTCCTTTTCCAGGACGTGAGTCTCTGTTGAAGAAAGTTATGAACAAGAGGAGGTCTCCATGACACATAGAGTATGTTGTTCTTTTGGTTGAGTTTGCTAGAAGCAGAGTAAAAGGAAGTTCCTTTGTGTATCTTAAAGATCAATACTTTACTTATTCATCTCAAGTTCCAGTAACTTTACTAATCATCTACATATTCCGCAGCTTCCAAGTTCACAACATTGTGCACAGAGAGTTAGATTTTAGAAACCAAGACTTTTAGTGCATTACATGCAAATAGCCACATGATAATCATAAATGACAGTACAAATTACATAGGATTATGTCTCCTCATCAGCATCCAAGATCAGAATCCACAATCTATAAAACCATATGATATGTGCAAAGTTTACAACTTCTTGTGCAATGAGTTAAGATTAACCAAGACTTTTAGTGTATGTTTATTTCCATTTACAGTTACAAGAACATGAGATTCAATAGTAGAGAGAGGCAGCTATTTTAAGCAACCTGAGGACAAATAACATTACACATTAGACATGGTCTTGTGAGGTATCAGTTGTAGGAGGCATGAACTGCCACATCGCCAAAATCAGGGTAAGTTGTGAAAGGGACAAGCTTGCTTCCATGAGCTTGAGTGGAGCTTGAGAGAGTGTTGGTGGTCGGTAAGAAACAAGGCTGTGTGTCTGAATCTACAGGCGCAAGAAGCAATGAGAACATAAAGCATAATAACACTCCACAGGTTTATATCGTTTCAATACCAGTTCCTTGAGCCAGGTTCTTTTCACCATCACCCTTTATTTTAGGTTCAAAACTGAGTTCTAAAGATGCACTTTCTGTCTGCATTTACAAGACCCCCTAAAAGGAAGGAGTATATACAACAAGTATAAAAAAGACCTAAAGAAAGAGGACAATCTATATGGAAGCAGAGAAAAAAACAAGAAGCTAAAACTTTAGTAGTGGTTACTAATCTCCCATGTCAATATCAGGAAAACACTCAGTCCTTGTTGCTACTGTTCTTGTGGTTACCGTGTAACTGTGTTGCCATCATGTTGTTCTTACTGTTTCCAAAGTCAATGTCGTGGAAGTAAAGATGTTCCAAAGTTGGGAAATGGACTTTGACCAGCTCTAACCAAACAAATCGCCTGACACAAGCAGCTTCTCCATATTCCTTTGGAGAATTCCAGAAGCAAAATGAAGCGTATGTATCCTGTTATAACATATAACATGTCATGTGTGACTTGAGAATCACTTTCAAATTGTAGCCAAAAAAAACAAGAAACCTGTAACGAGAAGCAGAGTGATTAAGGGTGAAATCTTGATCCGTCTGTTGCCACTGAGTGGGTTTTCCTGCCTGTAGATTAGTCTCTATCCAGAACGTTGGAGGTTTTCTCAACTGTTGAGAAACATTCATCAAATCATTACAAGGCTCTCTCAAGAGTCTTGAACCAATGTGTATAGTTATTACCTCGACTTTAAGGATTCCGGTTTGATCATGTCGATGATACAATGGTTTAAGAGACAAGGCATCAGACCATGGCATCTCAATCTTCCTCTTCAGCCTCGTTGTTGTTGTTGTTTCCTCGTCGTGTAGAAACTCCCACATGATCCTCTGCCTTGAAAAATAGATTTTGGCCTTGAGATCTTGCTCGTAGACAGCTTCAAGGGTCCACTCACCAATTGTGATCTTTGAGATTGGGAAACTCATAGCTTTTGTATTTCCAAGAGGAGTTGAGTTGGAGTCATGACGTCGTTGTTGTGGGAGTGATTCAATCTTCTTGATAAACTCTTGAGTTATTGTTAGAGACAAGTTTAAAGATGGATACTTTACCTGAAAACAACCCATTGAAATAAAATAATAAAATTTCCAAAAAAATATGTAATAATCGTTAAAGAATACAGTTCCTAACAATGTCTGAGAGATAACAATAACAAAAATAACTTGAAAACACTAATCAAGATCAAGAAAATGGTTATACTATACACAAGAAAAACAGAGGATGAAACAGAGTACAATGACTGAGAGAGCAGAGTAGATATAAGTTTATAACTAATAACGATATCTGAGGGATAAAACATAACAAAAATAACTTGAAAACCCTAATCAAGATAAAGAAAATGGTTATTAATATATCACAAGAAAACAACAAAACAGAGGATGAAGAAAAGTTCAAAAGAAACAGAGTACAATGGCGGAGAAGAGAGAAAGGGACTGAGCAGAGTAGAAAGACCTCTTCATAACCATCAAGAGAGCAAGTGATCTTGTTCGGTGATGATCCGCCATTGTTGTAAGCTTCAAGTTCTTCTCGTGATCTCTTCATCGAGTGTCAAAGCACATCTCTCTCTCTGTATCAAATGTGTTTGTTACGTACTTCAGAGTTTGCCTCGCTTCATGATTATATATATATCAAGGGCCCGTTATAGTCGGGTCCACCACGTTTGGATTACCGGGTCGAAAACTTTTTTAATAGCTTTAGGACTATCTTTTTCGACGAGTTTACATTAAATTTTGTAACTGCATATTATATATCATTCTGAGCTTTTAACCTATGTTTTAGCTCCGATATCCAAACTAAATGTTAAATATTGACGTTTCTGTATTTTCTTTTAATTTTTCTACAAAATTTGTATCGAAAATGGTACTGAGGGAGTAAGACATCTATCTTATTAAATTAAAGTAGAAGTACTTTAGGATTTTGTTTGGAAACATAGATAGTGAAGATTGTTTGGATACATGGATAACAGTATTAAAAATAATTTCTTTTATTTACAAACTTAGCCTTTACATTTACAATAAATCTATCTTATTAAAACTGTAGTACTCATAAAACTTCACTCCTATTTTTTCTTCTTATTTACCACTCTGTACCATTGAATAATTTTAAAAGAATTTTATTTACGGGCTGACTTAATAATTTTTTTATCTAACCGAATAAATTCAAAAACAAACATAATATTAACAAGATAGATCCAAAAATCTAGCCCTTACGTTAACAATATTTTTTATTTCCAAATTACAACCCACAAAATAAAAGAAAATCCATCAATCAATTGAAACTAAAATCTAGAGGTTTTCATATATGAACAAAACATAATAAATTGCTAAAATTGAGATATTCACTTATTCTTATATTTTAAATCATATATTTTCTGTGTTAGACAACCATATTAATTTGTTAGTTATACATTTTTCTTATTTCAACAAAATCTAAAATAAAAAATAGTATTTATATGAAATAATTGAATATTACATAAATTTTATTTTCTAATAGATCAAACAATAATAAAATATGAACAATTTCAAACATATAAAACCAAACACAATTATATATGTTATATATTACAATTTACTATAACACTCATGCGGGTGTTAGTCATGGTCATCTAAGTACCCATCGACTACAATTCGGTCTTTCTGAATGTTGGGGTTCAAAGTGGTTTTACATGAATATACGGACGGTGTCGAGTAGGATCCTTCAAGGTCCAGGTAAATTTGTAGGAACCTAAAAATATTTTAAAACTGTTGCTTTACAAATATTATTAAATAATTAAAAAAATAAATAAAAATAAAAATCAAAACCCGCGCTTTGTAAGCACGGGTCAAAATCTAGTATTATTCACATTATTATCCTCAACCGTTAAGTATATTTTCTAAGGTTTAAATCCAAAATCTTACAAAACAATACTAAAAAATGAATAAAAATCGTTTAAAAAAAATTTATTTAGAGAAATTGCACCATGTAACCAAACAAAAAATTTAACTTAAGAAAGTAACCAAAACCTCTTTCTCTCTTTTCCTACATTTTCTTTTTTGAATTACTAAAAAGGTTCGGGTCGAATCTTTAATTCTGTAAATCTCTTACACAATTGGCAAGATCAAGATCTTTTTTGTTTTGGTTATTTCACTGATTCCCCCTCTGGTTTATATCCACTAGGAAAAAGCTGTTGACCAAATGGTCCGCAACATATTGATATCGGAGAGGGGCCTTATGTCTTTCAAACTCCACTACAATAGCATTCACCAGGTTGATGGTTAAAGTTTCCCAATTTCTTAATTTTTTTTACTTGTCTTTAGCTTTGAAAAGAGAGTGAATCCTTTTGTAAATAAGGTTATATCGAAGGGAGTCTGATTTATCAACAAAAAGCATCCCATGATTAGAGTTTTGATTACTATGCTCAAAGAAATACAACCACATATATAAATTACACTAGCTAATATGGAGAAATTTTATAGTTCATCCTATTGTATGAAATAAATACATAATAGCGGTAAATAATTCAAGAAACGTTAGAAGATCAGCCTATAGAATTACATCTTAATAGCATATAGTAAAAACAACAACAAAGGAAGATAGTGAAAGTGACATTCTTCTAATTGTCATAGCCAAAGGCTAGCTCGAAGATCTGCTCATATTCATCGACGAAATGAACATCGAGCCCTTCTTTAATGCTTTCCGCAAGATCAGCAAAATCTCTCCGGTTACCCTCTGGGAATATTATCACCTTCACTTGGCTCCGCCTTGCAGCCATAGTCTTCTCCTTAACCTGAGAAAGATAGATGCTTAGTGTATTAACTGGTAGCTAAAAAAGGCCAAACATAGTAATTGTAGTAGTGTGTTGTTTACTTACGCCGCCAATAGGAAGAATCCTACCGGTCAGAGTGACTTCTCCGGTCATTGCAAGATCCTTTCTTACAGGCTTCTTCATGGCAAGTGAGAGCAAGGAAGTGATCATTGTGCAGCCTGCGCTTGGACCGTCTTTTGGTGTGGCTCCTTTAGGAACATGTAAATGAAGCTTGGAATTCGCAAAGAAGAGGTTCTTGGGATCTTTATCAAACATTATTCTTCTGGCAACTGTGTGAGCTATCTCTGCGCTTTCTTTCATCACTTTCCCAAGGTGGCCCGTTATATGAAGACCCCCTTTGCCTTCCCTTTCTTCTACAAAGGTTGTCTCTATGTACAACGTTGAACCGCCCATGGATGTCCAAGCTAGACCCATTACAACCCCCAACTGGCGTCTGCTCATAAATCTTCTCTCCTCGATAAACCGGTTTGCCTACATAATCTGCAAGGTTTGATTCATCAATAGTAAGCTTTTCAGCTACCGCGATGCTCTTCTCGCTCGTTGGACCCCCACCAACCGCGTATTCGAATACCTTAAGAACATCAGCTAACCGTAAATATTCATTTGTCAATTCAGTGGATCCTTCAGCAGCGGTTTCCGAGGACTTTAAATCGGTCTTTGCCGCTTTGGTGGATGCTTGTTGGCGTACAAGTTTAAGAGCAATCTGTTAATAAACCAAAACAATTTCAGATTGCTTGGGGCCAAGTTAAAAAAGTTTGGTAATATTTTTGTGAGCTTTACCTTACGAAAATCTTTTCAATATGCTTCTGGAGATTTCTAACTCCTGCTTCTCTGCAGTAGTTTTCGATCAATGAACGAAGAGCCGCGTCGCTCACATCAACCTGTTCAGGCTTAATGCCACATTTGTTTTGTACAGTTTTCACCAAAATAGTCTCTAGCAATATGCCATTTTCTCATCGGTATTGTACCCTGCCAGTTTAATAACCTCCATTCTATCTAGCAAAGGACCCGGAATCATATTTGTTATGTTTGCTGTGCATACAAACAAAACCTACAACCAAAAATATTTGATTAGTAACTTGCAAATGAAAGTAAATTAAAATGGTGAAAAAAAAGATAGTACCTTTGATAAGTCGATAGTAACATCAAGAAAGTAATCTAGAAAATGTGAATTTTGCTCCGGATCCAGAAGCTCCAACAACGCACCCTCTGGATCATCTTTACTATTCTTTCCAAGCTGCCAAAGAACCAAGTGACAATCGTTGCAAAATATTCTCAAAAGCTAATACGTTTTAAAAATCCAATTCAAGTCGTAGCATAACTACCTTATCAATCTCATCGAGCAGAACAAGAGGATTCTCTGTTCCCACTTTCTTTAGACACTGCACCATCTTTCCGGGCGTGGCGCCAATGTATACTCCACGGTCCCCCTATAAGTGAACACACTTTAGATGATTACTTTTTGTGCGATAAGTGAATTGATCCAAATCCGTTATATGTTACTTAGTCGGAGGTTTCTGATGTAGGTCTTTTCTCCGACAGATTTTCTCATACAGAGTTGCATACCTTAATATGGGAACTATCAGATAGTCCTCCAACAGAGAGCCGAAAGAACTTGCGGCCAAGTGCACGCGCAACAGAACGAGCTATACTAGTTTTTCCTACCCCAGGAGGGCCAGAGAGACAAATGATCTTCCCTGTTTCGCAAAAAAAAAAAAGGTTCAGTTTCACAATTTATATAAAGAGAGAGTGAACGAGAAAGGCAAAGACACAACCTTGTGGATTGCCTGTAAGTGTTCCCACAGCAATAAACTCTAGTATTCTTTCTTTTACATCAGCTAATCCATAGTGATCCTCGTCAAGAACCTTTTCTGCCCGTAGGACATCAAAATTATCATCACTGCAAAGAGAGAGAGAGTGTGTTATATAAAATGCATCTGGTTGATTGAGTTTCTCACACAAGTTTCAATTATTTAAACAATAATAACATTAACAATGTAACACTTGTAAAAAACATCTTGAAAAGTAGCATAATCTCTTTTTTATAAGAGTTTTTTTTTTAACTTTAGGGTATTGCAGACCATTTTTTATAAAGTAGCATAATCTCTTGTAAAAGAAGTATTATCTCTTGTATAAGTCCAAACCATTTTTTCTCTACTTTTTTATATTTACTTTTAGTAGGGAGAGACAAGCCAATGCAAATGCTTTTAGAGCGTTACCTCTCGACGCAAATCTCTCATAAAAAATGATAATATTATAATAAAAATATCTTTTAAGTTTTGAAAGATTTTCCTATTATAATATTAATATTTTTGATAAGAGACTCTCGTCGAGAGATTCCCAAAGTAATGCTGTCAACCAATCAAGGTAGCTATAGATACTATTGGTCCTAGTAAAAAGCTATGAACATATGAAACAAAATGGCAAACCTGCATTTTCCCCAAGGTAACGCAGTCAACCAATCAAGGTAACTATAGATATTATTGGTCTTATCATTATCGTCTTCTTTCCTATCAAGTCTCGCAAGCTCTTCTTCCATGACTTTTAGGACATGTTTTGGAATTTTCTCCTTAACAGGTTCAATCCTTTCCTAAACTCGTCTGCAGAAAAAAAAAACTTGAAGCTTCAATCACTTTACATTCTCGGAACTCAAACTATAGAAAATACTCCTCTAGAAGTGGACTAACCAGAAAGTCTGGTTTTGTTGTGTGGAGAGCTGAAAACCTTTTTGTCTTTAACAGTCTTTCCTGTGGATTCCTAAAATACGAATATAAGAGATGAGGATTTATTATCCTATGTAAAATATATATTGTTTACAAAAAAAAAATCATGATGAGCTGAAAACCTTTTGTCTTCAACAGTTTTTGCTGTGGATACCTATATATTACAAATGAAAAGAGATGATGATTCATTCTATATAAATTCATATCATCTACAAACAAAAAAAACCTAGTAGCATGAGTACCGGGAAAATGGAGGCATGAAACAATTGAATTTTGTTAACTTCCACTTGTTTTTTAATCAAGTCCAGACGCTTATGAACCTGAAACCAATATGAGAAGCTTACTAAAAATGGAATATCATAGTTTATGAGGTAATTTCAGCATAAAAAGGTAATAGTTAAAACTACTTACATCCAATTCTTCAAGAACCTCCTGAATTTTATCTTTGTTAGCGCCAGTAATCCCAGCTCCAAAATCGGCTAACTTTTTATAATTGAAGTCATTAGCCTCAAAGGTCCCAGCTCCAAAATTGGTTAACTTTTGATAATTGATGTCAATAGCCTCAAAGATCCCAGCTCCAAAACCGGTAAACTTTCTTCTTCTTTTTTGTAATAAAAACTCGGCTAACTTTCGAAAGTTGGAGTCACCTATATTATCCTATAAAATTCAAAGGCAATCAACTAAGATACCGCAATACGATCCCGTATTACTACTGTGTACTTTTACTGTGTGTTAGGAGTTATTGGGTGATATTTTTCGGGCATTATTTAATTTTCGCTCAGTAACCAGTACTAAATATGGAGGGAACATGCCTGTGTATATGCCTGCACTCGAGCCCTCCAGAGTGGTGTTGTCTCTAAGACATCCCTAAGCATAGAAATAACCTCAAAGTATGTTGCCTTGATTGTGACCTCATCGTCCTTGTCATATGGCTTATCCTGCAAACAAATAACGCAGAGGCACATATGAAAAGGATTATAGATGTTTTGCATCATGATAAAAAAACAGAAACACACCTTTAGATGATGAGTTTTGACAGTTAGTGGATATTCTTTCACCTGTATAAAAGACAAACCGCATGGTTACTTTTAATGAACTTTTAAAAGAGCAACATTAAAGAATGTTTCTCCTTTAACTTACCATCTCTGTTATCTGAATCCGTTTGCGACCAATAAGGATCACTTGCTCACCTTGGATACTAAAAATCTGGAAATATTTTTGGCAGTATTTCAAATAGAGTCAAGGAACAAAAAAAAAAACACCGTGCTAACATGCATGCATGCATGCAGTAGAGGGGGGTACGTAACCTGAGCAAGTGTGCCAACTTGGTGAAGCCACTCTTTGCCTTTCAAGGTATCTATGATATTCACAGTTTCAAAGCTTGAATCAGTTGAAGGGTCTTCGTCATCCTTAATAAGGAAAGCCCCTGCATATGGAGCTTGTCCCATTTTTCTCTCTTGTAAAGCTGCAAGTACATTAGGATCCTTGACATAGAGTGGCATGTAAGAACCAGGAATAAGAGGCTTGCGGAGCAACGGCAATGCTATTACCTGAAATTTAAACAACATAAAGCTTAATGAAAAGAATGGTACCACACAGTAACGTTATAAAAGTTTCTAGCTTTGCTTTCACTAATGAACTTTTAAGACAATTTATACAAACCGTATGGCAATCGTCGAGGCATGGTTTAGCAGACACTGTGTCGGTAGGCTTGGAATCAGTTAGTGTCGAGGAGAAAGCTCGACGAGCCAATTCGTGGGAACTCCGGTTCTTAAACCGGGCTAGCAACGTGGTGGTAAGTGAAAGGCTTCAGCATGAGGAGAGAGAGGAAGCTTTAGGGTTACGCTTTGCCTTAAGAAGCAAGGAACTCGAAGAATGTAGAGGAAAAAGACTAATGTTTTTTTTTTGAAATACTTTTTTTTGGAACACGACCAATGGTGTCAAAAGTTAAAACCCTTCATAAACCCTTGCAAATAATTAAATAAAAAGTATGATTTAATCGCAAGAAGTTAGTATAATTAAAGAACCCTTAATAGCTTTAGTTGCTTCAGAAAGAAAACGGATAAAGCAGTTAAGAATGTAAGAAGAAGACTAATTGGTGTTACAGACAAACAAGCCCTTTCATAAACACTTCCAAAATAAAAATGGAAACAAAATAAAAAGGAAAATAGAAAAGCGTCTTAAAGAAAGAAAAATTGATACAAAATTCTTTTCCATTTATATCAATCATTCTATTTTTTTTGGTGCACTTATAATATATCAATCATTCGAAAAAACAACTTAAGAGACCCGATTAAAAAAAGTACGGACACAGCGTCACAGGAGAGAGTGGAAATAGTTAGTTATTTTAGCTCATCTTTTCTTGTTCAGATCCTACCTTTGAAGCTCTTGTTTCATGTATCTATTTGGCCTCCTCAAGTTATGAATTTTTTTTCTGTAAACGAAGCAAATTTAGTCATCACTATACATCCCAATAAGCCATTTCTTACACTGGTTTGTTAATTGTAAATCTTATTCATTAAAATCTATAAATTAATACTCGATAAATTAATAAACACAATTAATCAATAATTTTTATCCGTTTCGAATTAGGCATATTCAAAATGTAACATGAATCGTTAAGATAATAAAAGTAATAATTTTTTTTAAAAAAAAATCTTACCTAAATATATGGTTCCAATAAATTAGAAATTAATAATTTTTCTATGTATACAGTCTATATAAGTATAATAAAACATTGTATTATCTGTTTTATATTCACAATAGAGTCTATTTCTACTTTTCTTAACACATTTAAATTCTATGGTACATAATATCAGAAGGAATAATCAATAAAAATAATATCAAACTCGAATTTATAAAAGTAAATTAATATGTAAACTGTAAATCAAGATGAAGTTTGTGGGTCTTTGCTTTGATAAACTTTATGGAAAAGATAGTCTACTGTCTAAGGAGCTCAATGACTCAGTGAATATGTATGAACATGCTTTTTGAAGAGTATAACATCTTTAAAGCATCACTGATAACATTAGGGTCATCATTTCAGAGTGGACAAGAGTCACAAGATTATGTGGCAAGTGATTGTTTGATAGGATGGAAGTAGCAAATGAGTGTGGATATTAAAGAATGGACTCTGTGTAAAAGGAGATGGTGAATGAGTTAGAATTCAGGATGCAAGCACTGAACTAGAATAAATTTGAAGGAGGAACTGTAAAATCTCAAACCCAAATCCCCTTGGAATTCCTTATGATGTTCTAAGATGGTGGAAGATCTACAGTTCAAATTATCATACCTTAACTGCAATAGCTAAGGAT
>CAJHQP010010417.1:0-18662 GCA_905132765.1 Moricandia arvensis
ACAGGGTTGTTGGTCCAAAAACCAAGATAGCAAGTAGAATCGAGATTTTGGCTGCAATTCCCTTTTTGGGGCCTGAAAAACATGCCTTATTCGCTAAAGGCTCCATTAAATCCCAATCTAGCACCTTCCTAACTTGTTTTCCTTGTTCTCCATGCATAATTTACAAGATCAGAAGTTTCTTCTAAATTCCGAGTTTTTGTTAGGCTCAGGTGGCATTGATATTTATCTCTTCTGTTTGTTGTTCGCCGAATCGGCTTCATCTAAAACAATTATTAAAGCTTCTAAAGAATGCCTGGTTTGATCAACTTCGTCTGCTACTGTTTCTATCAGATGTTTGAGACTTTCTTGTTAAATTTGTTTCAAGGCCTATTAGATTATCTAATCTTCTTCATTAGTCCAAACTTCGATAAATCAAGTTCAATGAGGCCTTGAAACTGCGAGAGTTAGCCAAGCTTTGATCCAATTTTCTTAGTTAATCCATTCCAATTGGATTCAGTCGCCTTGAGATTGAGGCTGATTAATCCTGCGATCAAGGATGCCATCAAAAAATTAAGGATGCGAACAGTTCTTATGTGGACCAATAAGTTACTGTTCTTACTTATGAGTTGTTATCTAGAATTAGACCAAAAACATTGGAGGTTTATCTTGTTCATATTATCTTGTAAGGACAGAATGTGTGTCAACATACTATCGTATGAAGAAGATATTGTTTTGCTTGTCATCGTCATTTTTCTTTCCTTGACCATTTATACCGAAAAATAAGACATTGTTATATGTACATAGTAACTGTACGACCCCTCCCCCTTTCCCCAAAGGAAAGCTAATTTCCTTGCAAGCAAGTCACATAATTAAGATTGAATGATATTGCTAAATCACATAAAGTTAAGTAAATGTCTATATAGAAACTTGAAACAAGTGAATACCAAATAAGTATTGCCATGTCAAGCCATAACGCAAATACTTTCTATCTCAAATTGTCTTTCATGTCAACCGAAATGACTTTCCTTTAATGTGTTCATTTATTAAACTGAAACATGTATTGTATAAAATAACAATCAACTTTTTGCGATAATACAATTTCATTGAGCAACACATTAAATTCTTTATCTACCAGTAAAGTTTTTTGCCAATCCTCACTTTTTTTCTCCAGATTTTTTTTTACAAACGGATGCCAGAATTAAAACGTCGACATCATATAGTTCTAAAGCTCCTCAATCAAACAACATGACTTAACAATAAATAGCATAACTCAATAATACAACTAGATTCATATTTAGCGGCTGCGCAAACCAAACATTAGTAATTTTATAAAACTTTGTTATAAGCCATATCTACCGAGTTCTAACTTCAGTTTTTACACCAAGATTCTCTTAAACCTATCATCAAATTTGCTATTTGTAAATATGCTGAATTCGGTATCATAGAGTCAGGTAATTTCGTGTTTTCTTTTATATATATTGTTTTGGAAATCTAAATATTTTGGACTTTAGTCATCATTTTTTTTTTTTTCAAATTGAAAGCAAGATAAAAAGATATCGATCAAACCAAGTTATTATCGAAATCGCATATATATCTGACTCGTCCATCTGCTAAATTGCAGATGCTAAGTTTATCTAATTTTGTACGTCACAACAATCGTAAGAAAAATTTGGTTTCTCCATTGTGTCTTAAAATAATCTAACCGGGTCTTTTAATCAACGGAAACATATCGAAACTAATCCGTTTGGTATTTACCTAGAAATTAGGAAGTTAAAAACGTAATTCTTGGTTCACATTTCCTACACTTAAAGACATTAATGGTATTTCAGAGTCGTTGCAAAACTTGTCTGACTTGGTCTATATTGTTGGTTGGTTCAACTCTAAAACGCTCGCTTTCTTGGTACCAATTTTTGGCCTGGGCTTTGAATTTCCACGAAAAGAAATACATGCTTCATTTAGTATTAATAGCTAATTTATATTTTCAAAAAAAGTATTCTTGGTACATCCCTCCCGAGTTGTTAATATCGTGGACAGGCTTAAGAAATTGATTTGGCTACTTATGTCACTAATTAAAGTTGATTTACTTTTCTGTCACACATCGTTTAGAACTTCAGGGTTAAGTGTGGCTTATGCTGGAGTAGTGAAAAGGATGGGTGACCTATCGGAAGAGAGATTCGCGATACCGTGCGAGTGAGGCCAAAACACGGAGGAAGGTTGGGTTGGTGATCTGCAGGGTCAGTAAACAATGATTTTCAGCCCATTGAAAAATTAACGCACCGACCGTATGGATACGGGATGGGACCCACAGGGCTGAGAGAGCCGGGCGTGGATGGCCATTAGTTGTGGGCGGTCCGGGGCGTTATAAAGTGGCATCAGAGCTGGTTGCCATCTCGTTCTGACTCGAGAGGCGTCTTGAGACCTGTCGTGGGCGCACCAGGACATTGGCGTTCTTTTGAGTAAGGGGGTGATTGATAAAATCCCGGTTGTGATAGTGTGGAAAAGCTTAGAGAATTGATTTGGCTACCTATGTCACTAAAAGTGCCTTACCTTTTCCGTCACACATTGGCTGTCTAGAACTCCCAGGGTTAAGCGTGCTTAATGCTACGAGTAGTGAAGGATGGTGACCTAGCCGGGAAGTGCAATTCACGATACTGCGAGTGAGGCCAGAAACACGGGGAAAAGGTCGGTGGTGATTGCAGGGTCACAGTAACAAGTCCAAGTCCTGAAAAAAATTACGGCACCGATGTATTGGAACATGATGGGGCCCACGGACCGGAGAGAGGCGGGGCGTGATAGTGGTCCATTAGCTGTGGGCGGTCGAGGCGGTTATAATTTTTCTTTTCAGTAATTTTTTCTTTTTTTTCCTTTTTATGTTGCAATTGGTTTTGGTTTGTTTGAATCTCTTGAGTCATTTTCGACATAATTCGACAGGATAGTTTTTTATTTGGCCAAAAGCTAATCAATAAATAATGATGTCATTTTACAAAAAGAGAGATAATAGATTAAATAAAAAATAGTAAGATCAGGTATTTAGCTTTGGACTCACCCTCATATTAGTATTGTGTCTCTTTGTAAAACATTCCATTGTATTCTGTCTTATGGAAGCCTGTACTCTATTTTTAAAGTAAGAACTTATTTATTATAGAACACTTAAACAAAATGGTAATTATGATTTAACGGTTATATAGTATAAAAGCTTCTCAACTAAAGAATGAATTATAAAACTAAAATTTCTTAGAATCGCATTTATTTAAATGCTGATAAAACGCGCAATTAACAACTTTTCTATATTTTTTAGAATTAGTAAAAATAACAATACATATACATGTATACTAAGTTTTCACATTAATAAATCCTAACTTATAAACCGTCTTCAAGCGATACATGTCACCTATGGTGTAACGGCAAATACCGAACATATTATCTAGTGACGGATAGGGTCGACAGGATTGATTAATTCGAGTGTTAATAGAAGGGTGTGAACGATTATTTATATAATATAATAGATTCGCAATACTATTTAGTAAGAGAGTGTTGATTGGTTTTTGGTTTTTACTCTCAGTTACGATAATTGTAGTGTTTTTATCCTAATAAAATTCACATAAAATTGCTTTAAAATGTTCGTATATATGTTTATACTTTTTACTAGCTCACAATAAATCCGTGTCAATTAATCAAAATTGTAATTTAGTATGTACGAACACACTTAAAAGATCTAATTTATAAAAATCTATTAGTGTACTATATCCACATAAGACTATAGTCAAATAAATCTAATGGAGTATACTTATATATCCAAGAATTAACAAACGATAAAATATCACAGGGTGGTATTTCAACTAAAACACTCATATGATATTTACTTTATTTTATTATATTACTTTAATATGATTTTATATTTCTCCATACGCGTATTTTGTATAAAATAGCTATTGTGTCTTATATTGTTTGTATGATTTCATATGAATTATGAAATTTTGCCTTAATATTATAAGTCTAATCTGATCGTATTATGTTAGTTGTTCACGAAAATGAACTGTCTAAAAGATAGAATAGATCAAACAAACCAACTAATTTTTGACATGATCGCTCTAAATCTATTCCACTAGGAATAATAAAATAATATTAAAAGATAACACTTATACATATGTGTGAAAAGATTAATTAAAATACGGTCTACTGTACGTACTCAAAGAATTACAGAATTAACATAAATGCGTAATTGAGAATAATCTACTTCACTGATCCACCTCTAGCTTTTAAATGCTATCGGTCCGTGGGCCCATCATGTTCCATATAATGATACGGTGCGTAATTTTTTTCCAAGGCTTTGAAAATTCATTGTTTACTAGACCCTGCAATCACCAACCCGACCTTTCCCGTGTTGTTGGCCTCACTCGCACGGTATCAGTGAATCACTTCCCGGAGGGTCACCCATCCTTTCACTACTCTAGCATAAGCACGCGTTAACCCGCTGGAGTTCTACAACAGATGTGTGACGGATAGGTAAGTAACTTTAGTGACATAGGTAGCCAAATCATCTCTTAAGCTTTTCCACATATCACAACGTCGGGATGTTACAATTCACCCCCTCTCAAAAGAACGCAATGTCCTTGTTGCGCCCCGACAGGTCTCAAGACGCCTCTCGAGTCAGAACGAGATGGCTAACCAGCTCTGATGCCACTTATAACGCCCCGACCGCCCACACTAATGGGCCATCCACGCCCGCTCTCTCAGCCGTGGGTCCCATCCCGTTCAACGGTCGGTGCGTTAATGTTGTCTAGGGGCTCGAACTCATTGGTTTACTGACCTGCATCACCACCGCACCTTTCCCGTGTTTTGGCCTCACTCGCACGGTATCGCGTGATCTCTTTCCGATCGGTCACCCATCCTTTCACTACTCCAGCATAAGCACACTTAACCCTGAAGTTCTAAACGGATGTGTGACAGAAAAGGTAAATCAACTTTAGTGGACATAAGTAGCCAAATCAATTCTCTTAAACCTTTCCCACATATAACAACTCGGGCAGGGATGTTACACGAAACTTTTTGAAAATTAAATTAGGCTTATTAACTACTAAAATGAAGGCGATGTATTTCTTTTCGTGGAAATTCAAGCCCAGCCAAAAATTGGACGCAGAAAGCGAGGTTAGAGGTTGAACCAACGGCAAATATAGACAATCGACAGTTTGGCAGCGACTGAATCCTTAATGGTCTTTAAGTGGTAGGAATTGTGAACCGTAAGAATAACGTTTCTAACTTCCTAATTTCTAGGTAAATACAAACCGATTAGTCCTTCGGATATGTTTCCCTTGATAACGACCGGTAAGATTATTCTTAAGACACAATTGAGAAACCAATTTTTCTTAGCGATTGCTTGTGACTACAAAAATTAGACAACTTAGCATTTATAATTTAGCGTGGACGAGTCAGAGTATATATCGATTTCATAATAACTTGTTTGATTGGACATCTTTTTATCTTGCTTTCAATTTGAAAAAAAAAAAATGATAGACTAAAGTCGCAAAATATTTGGATTTCCAAAACAATATATATAAAAGAAAAAACAGAGTCACCTGACTCTTGATTCTGAATTCGGCGTATTTACAAATAACAAATTTGATGATAGGTTTAAGAGAATCTTATGTCCTGAAGTTAGAATTCCGCAAACATGTATAATAAAGTTTTATAAATTACTAGTGGTTTGGTTGCGCAGCCCGCTAAAATATGATCTAGTTGTTATTTGAGTTATGCTATTTATTGTAAAGTATTGTTGTTTATTTATTGGGTGTCCTTTAGAATTAATGATTGAGTGTCTTTTTGGCGGTTTGTAAAAAAAAAATCTGGAAAAAAGTGATTGGCAAAAAATTACTGGGATAAGAATTTAATGTGTTGTCAATGAAATTGTATTATCGCAAAAGTGATTTATTTTATACAATAATGTTCAGTTTAATATGAACACATTAAAGGAAGTCATTTCGTTGAAATAGAAGACAATTTGAGATAGATAAGTATTGGTTGGCTTGACATGAATACTTATTTTGGTTAATTCACTTGTTTCAAGTTCATATATGGCATTACTAACTTTATTGATTTTTACCAATATCATTATATCTTATGTGTGACTTGTTTGCAAGGAAATTAGCTTCCTTTGGGAAAGGGGGGAGGGGTTCGTACAGTTACTATGTACATAAACAATGTCTTATTTTTTTGGTATAAATGGTCAAGGAAAAGAAAATGACGATGACAAGCAAACCAATATCTCTTCATACGATAGGTATGTTGACACACATTTGTCCTTACAAGATAATATGAACAAGATAACCTCCAATGTTTTGTCTAATCTAGATAACAACTCATAAGTAAGAAAGTAACTTATGGTCCACATAAGAACTGTTCGCATCCTTAATTTTTGATGCATCCTTGATCAGGATAATCAGCCTCAATCTCAAGGCACTGAATCCATTGTATGGATTAACTAAGAAATTGATCAAGCTTGGCTAAATTGGCAGTTTCAAGGCCTCATTGAATTGATTTATGAAAGTTTTGGACTAAGAGAAGATTAGATATCTAATACGGGCCTTGAAACAAATTTAACAAGAATGTCTCAAACATCTGATAGAACAAGTAGCAGAGAAGTTGATCAAACCCAGGATCTTAGAAGTTAATAATTGTTTTAGATGAAGCCGATTCGGCGAACAACAAAGAAGAGATAAATATCAATGCACCTGAGCTCAAACTCGATTTAGAAACTTCTGATCTTGTAAAATTATGCATGGAGAACAAGGAAAACAAGTTAGGAAGGTGCTAGATTGGGATAGATTTGGAGCTTAGCGAATTAAGGCATGTTTCAGCCCAAAAGGGAATTGCAGCCAAAATCTCGATCTAACTTGCTATCTTGTTGGACCAACAACACGTGCATAATCTAAAGCCCAACATGAGACACTCCACTCATTTAAAGTCATGGACCATCAAGAAAAAGAAGGAGAAACACAAGAAAAAACCAGCATATTGGTTTATTTCCTTATTTGTAATTTAATGCTATGTAAATCAAGTTTTAATAGGATCAAGATTATACCACATAGTAAACAAAGTTTAAATAGGATTAGGACGTGTTAAACCAATCAAGCTTAGGATTAAGGCTTTTATTTTTGTGCATATACTTTGTGGCTTACGGTTTTTCATCGTTCATGGAATAAATCAAAAGAACTTTTCTATCGATTTTTCTTTGTTGAGATCTGTTTATTTTGTTCAGTTATGAACATTTACCATCAATAAGGAGGTTGATCTTCTGTTGGATTCATCCTAGAAAATTATCAGGGTGAACTTGTGTCTCAGGAGTAACAAACACCCTTGGAGAATCCCATACCTTTAAGGAGAAGACCATCTTCATCACATATCATTCACCCACGCCTCTTTAAGTGATCTAGGGAGAGAAAGTCTATACAAGACCGTATAAAGTGGTATCAGAGATTCTTGAAGGTTGGTGTTGGAGTTTTTAATTTGAAATCACGTGATCTATCCAATACCAGAAGATCTACAATGTCTTCTTTTGAGAGGAACATAAACCTTGAGAAGAGAGATGTGCTCAAAGCAAAAATTGAATATTAGAAAAGAGATGAGAAGAATCAAGGAGTAGGCTGATCTTGAAAAGAGATTATAACTTCGTCCAGGAAGCAAACAAGAGGTGTGCAGTTGATCTCTTGTATGGTTAACAATTCCAAAGATGTAATCAGGAAATAAATACAACAGGCATCCAATGCTTTGGTGCGAGATCAGCAAAGGAGGTCTGAATTACCATCAAACCAGATCATGAGAGACTGTAACCTCATGATCTAAATCCACCTGAGGAAGAACGACCTGAAGAATCAAGAAACTTGTTTTGGGTCAGTTTAGGTTGTGGTCTAAGCCACCTGTAAAAACATGCTGAGAAAGATGCATAGATTGAAGCCAGAAACAAACAACTCTAAGTCTGAAACAAGAGGGGGAAGCAAAAGTATTGTGTAACCATGTGCCTGACCAAACAAAACAAGAACATATAGTTCTTGGAGAGTCATCTAAAGCTCCTAAAGTGGCGCTTTCTATAGTTGAGCAAGGTGATAACTTTAAGATATTAACTTGTGATTTACTGATAAAACCTTTGGTATGTCTTTAGTTCAGTTTAGTGGAGCATTTGAGAGTTGTCATGGGCCTGCAACAATTTTTTTTTGAACCATGAGTAAGATTGTGTGTGTGTAGAAGAACAATATGTTCATAAAGCAACTGCGTTCGAGCTTGATTTGTAGAGTTCATTCACTCTCATATAACAGGATTTGTGGTCAAATGCTTTTGAAGAGAGAGAGGATAGTGTGATCCAAACCAGCAACTATGACAAGGATAAGGAGAGCAAGTCGTGGTTATATTCTATAGACAATAACTTGCAAACTTGGATACATCATATGAGGCCAGAACAACATGTTATACATGCTGAGGACAAACAAAAGGTTAAGTAGAATTATGGTGTTTCTTTCACACAACCACCAGACTATCCAGAGGGGTTCATGAATGATTAGAAAGAACCAATCCTAGTTTCTTATGAAGAAGATTATATCATGTGCCAATGATTCTAATATCAAGGCATGTATATGGTATCATCAACAGAGAAAAACTCGGTCAAAAGAAATTTGAGCTATAAAAGTAGAAGATATTATTTCTTCTCAGTGTTGCTTGTAAGGAGCATAGTCTTGTGAAGCACCTAAGATGTGTGAAGGTTTTATAAGGGTTTGTGTTTGAACCTGGAGGAGAGTCACACCTGCACAACATCCCTAACAAACTTATGGTCAGAGTAGCAATGGGTTTTGAGTTGTGATCATGGTTCTATCATCCTACAAGGCTTGAATTTGAGGGCAAATCTTTTCAAAGGAGGAGGGAATGATGCATCCTTGCAGCATAATCAGCCTCAATCTCAAGGCACTGAATCCATTGTATGGATTAGGTAGACAATTGATCAAAGCTTGGCTAAATGGATAGTTTCAAGGTCTCATTGGATTGATCTATGAAGTTTTAGATCGAGAAAAGAGGAGATATCCTGATACAGCCTTGAAACAAATTGAACAAGAATGACTCAATCATATGATGGAACAAGTGGCAGAGAAGCTGATGAAACCATGAGCATAGAAGCTGATGAAACCATCTGAGAAGTTGATAATTGTTTAGATGGAACAAATTGGGCGAGCAACAAAGAAGAGATGAATATAAATGCACATGAGTCCAAACTGAGCTTTATAAACTTATGTTCTCATACAAGTATGCATGGGGAACAAGGAAAACAAGTCAAAAGATATTGGATTGGGCTAGATTTGGAGTTGGGCGAATTAAGGCTTTTCAGCCTAAAAGGGAATTGCATCCAAAATCTTGATTCACTTGCTTTTTTGTTGGACCAACAACACATGCAGGGTCTAAAGCCCATCAGGAGACACTCCCACACTCAGTTTAAGTTGTGGCCCATCAAGAAAAAGAAAGAGAAACCCAAGAAGAAACCAACTTGTTGGTTTATTTCCTTATTTGTAATTTAAAGTTATGTAAATCAAGTTTTAATAGTATTAAGATTATACTAGGTAGTAAACCAAGTTCAAATGGGATTAAGACATGCTAAAACAATCTGGTTTAGGCTTAGGGCTTTTTATTTTCGTGCATATACTTTGTGGCTTACGGTTTTTCATCATTTAGGGAATAAAATCAAATAATTTTTTGTGAACATTTACCATCAATAAGGAGGTTGATCTAATATAACATAATAATTTTTTTCTTTTTAAAATCTAATATAACATAATAATTTTTATGCTTTTAAAAGTTATAATGTATATATATGTATATATTAGAAAATGAATGTGAATTTTATGTGTTGTATATTTTCTAAATAAATAGATTTATATTCTTTCTTTATTTAGATTATTATATAACTTTTAAAAATTAAAATATAAATTTTGTAGTATTTTATTAGATTTTATTAACAATTATAGTAGAGATAGTTAATGTATGCTCCAAATGTCATTTCTGAACAAGTACGGTATGTAATTTTGACTACTGAATGTCATTTAAACAATATTATATTATGTTTATACATTTAATAATATTTTCTAAAAATAGTATATATATGATAACACAAATAATATTTCTTAAATATGATGTGTACATGACAATATTTCCTGAAAAACAAATTCATGGGTTATTCGCTTAGAGTAATTTACCATGTGAATTATTTAACGCCAAACATGCAAAATTTTGATATAAATAACAAAAAAATATGAGTTTTGGAAAGTTCAGAAAAATTATGAATTTTTTTTAATTAAATAATTATGATAAATTAAAACGTTTAGATACACTATATATATAGCTGATATAGTTTGTAAGTTAAGTCTACATTATTATTCACATTTTTGTATGTCATTATTGAGAAATTATCAAAACTAGCACTTTCTTAGTAAACTTTTGCTTATTTATCTTAATCACATTTACCTTTAGTTTTAAAGAGGTAAATAGAAATTAATAATCATAGGGTTAACTAATATAGACTTAGTATTTAGATTTAAGGGTGCGGCTTTGGAAGGTAGGGTTTAGAATTTTAATAAAAATATAAATAGACTTGGTATTTAGATTTAAGGGTGCGGCTTTTCAAGCCTTCCACGTGCCGCACCTCATGAATATTACGGATTGTACCATCATACATCTTCAGTTGAATGGATCCACTGCCAACAATCTTTAGTTCATGATCATTGCAACTGTACACAGATCCTCCAGAGATGGGTTCATATTGATAGAACCATTCTCTTCTAGAGGTCATGTGATATGTAGCACCTGAGTCAAACAACCATATATCAGCGAAACTTCTCCTGTTTTCGCTTGAAATTGCTGCTTCACAACACAAGGCTATCCCATTATCTGAAGTATTTGCTACATTTCCTTGAGGGTTGGAATTCTTTAATTCCCAACAATCCTTCTTCAAGTGACCCTTCTTGCCACAGTGGTAGCATTTAAAATTCTTCTTACTTCTTGACTTTGATCTACTATGTTTGTGACTCCCACTTGAGCCATGCTCCATTGATCTTCCTCGCATCACCGTCAATGCCTCTACTTGTGAATTTTCTCGTCTGTCTTCTTTACTTTTGCGCCGACTTTCTTCTTCTAGAACCGCAGCTGCAACATCATCAAAGACTAGACTGTCGGTGGAGACATTATTTGTTAAGTTGATGATGAGTTGATCATATGAATCTGGTAGACTTTGAAGTAGAAGCTCAGCACGTTCCTGTGAATCTACTTTATAGCTCAACGAGGTGAGTTGAGAAAATAAAGTATTCAAGGTGTTGATGTGCTCCGTCACTGAAGTAGATTCTGCCATCCGGAGAGTATAAAGCTTCCTCTTAAGGAAAATTTTATTGTGCAGCGATTTGGCTTCATATAATTTCGCAAGGTGATCCCATATCTCCTTTGCGGTTTTCTTCTCCTCTATGCTTGACAACACTCCATCTGCAAGGGCTAGATGAAGATTTGCAATAGCATTCCCGTCCATCTCGTTCCACTTATCATCATCTGTATATGTAGTCGACCTTGCACTAATTGCCGCTAAACAACCATCTTTTCTCAAGATAGCTTTCATCTTCAACTTCCACAGCGCGAAATTACTGCCGTTGAATTTCTCGATCTCAAATTTTGCCGCCATTGCTTCTTCCAGAACCTAAGCTCTGATACCACTTGTTGTAAAAAATTAGACCGGATAGAGCATGATCGCAGCTAATAATTTGAGAAATATTATAATAAATGGAACACAAGATTTAACATGGAAAACCCCGAAGGGTAAAAATCACGGACAAGGTAGAAGAATTTATTCTGAGGAAAATAATAGGAGTTACAACCTCTCAAATATAACGGAGAAGACAATTATTAATTCTCTCGTTATAATAGGAGAAAAATAATCAAACTCTCTAAATAATTTTCTCTCGACCCGATCCTGAATACCCTTAAGAAATTATCTTAATAAGAAATTTTTTTTTTCTCTCTCTCATGCTCTTCTTCTTCTTCACCTTTTCTCTCTGTGTTTTTGATTTTTGGGATGAGCAAATGACTTCACCCTTGCTTGCTATTTATAGAAGAGAGTTAAGGGGTGGTGAGCCACAATCTTTGACAAAAAACCATTGTCGAAAGTTTCGGCTGCCTAACTTCACCGTCCATGTCGGCGCACCGTCCATGCTCACCACCGACCATAAGAAAAACATGTTTTAACACTCCACACCATTTGAAACGTCGGGTTAGTTGTTCCGGTCGTGCTCTCCATTGTTAGGTTTATATTTCCTATTTCCGGATTTGGTTATAGGGGAAGTTCGGGGGTGGCGGGTCTTTTCCTTCGGCTTATATTCGCCAATCGACCGCATTGAAGTTTTGCTCTCTCCTTTCAATGTAAGACTCCTCTTCTCCTCTATTCTCTCTTTTTTTGGGTGTCGACAATTTAAGTCGACCCATTGTTGAGATTTGCTTCTAGCCTTGGACTGCTCTTCCTTCGTATGTGGAGTGTTGGATTGGTGAATGTTGTTTGGGCGGTTGAAGCAAAGGATGGTCCCTGGTTTTGTGTGTTGGGCTGCACTCCTTGTTTGTGATTGGGGGTCTGGTCTCTTTTAGTCGTTGTTCAATCAGTTTGACACCAGGTTCGGCATTTTTTTGCGGTGGTTACTGCTTTCGCTCGTCTTGGGAGACTGGCCTATTGCTGTTTTGGACGAGTTCTTGAGGCCCTATCTATCTTTGTTGGGATGGAGCTATTGTTTTCTGCATCAATCTTGGCACTTATATCCTTTTCACTCTTCTTATGATCTAGTTTCAGCATGTGGTTGCCTTGGTTTATTGTTGTTCTTGTTGTTGTTCTGATATTGTATATTGGTGTTTTAACTAATGAAAATTTTAAAAAAAAGAGTTACATAAATTGGTTTTTTTTTCACCGTTGTGACTATGTATATTCAATTCTTATTAGATTTAGATCTTTCAGGTCTTAGAGATTTAGACCCATCTAGATACTAGTGGAATTTTGGTTCAGTTTTGGGTCGTTTTTTCTTGGTTCTAGGTAGATTTGGTTTTAAATATTTATACCTATAAATAAATGGAAGTTTTCAGATATAAATTTTGGTTTGATTATTTTATCCAAAACTCGTCAAGTTTTAGCCAGAATTTGTCATATTTATTTTATTTTCAAAAAATAAAAATAAACTATTAATAATTGCAATTAAATATTTTTGTACTCTAAATTAAATATTTAGAGATTTATTATTACTTAAAATATTAAAAATATAAAAATTAAAAATAAAAATAAAAAATACATTATAATTAAATCATAATTAAAATAAAAGGAACCATAGTTTTGAATATTCATATTTTAGTTCGGGTCTGAATTGGTGCTTAGTAGAATCTATTATTATCAATTCTTTTGGGTCCGGAACTTACTCGGTTCGATTTTTTCTGGTTTTAGTTCTTTTAAATATAATTTTTTTGATCCATTTAGATATTTGTAAATTCTTGGTTCAATTTTGAATCAGATATTTTTCGTCAATTTCAATCCGAAATTTTGGGTCTACATAAAATGTACAGACCTAGTTATAACTTGTGAGGAAGTACATTTAGAACCGACCTTAAACCAAAGTAAAAAAGAAAACAAATTGGGCAGCAGCTTTCATATTAGTAAAACTTCCTTAACAACAAGCTAGTGGTAAAGCCTCTTCAAAGTAACAACACAGTAAAGTGTTTTCAGTGTGCAACCATTGGTAACGACAACTCACCGGTTAGTAGATTTCGAACATTTCTAATGTGGAACTCTTTTTTTTTTCAAAATGGAGTAATTTTATATGGAGTTGGTTTTACTCGAACCCTCTTTTTATTTTGGAGTGAAAATGAGATAATGAACAAAAAAAGAAATCGTAACTTATTTACCGAATAAATTCATGCTTACTCCATTATAGAGAGAAAAATAGAGTGGAATTGGAAAATAGAATAGAGTTGCAAACAATTTTTATTCAATTTTTATTTTGGAGTAAATTATATAGTGGAGTTATTTGGTGACATAATCCTAAAACTCTTTAAAATACCAATATTTTTTTAACACCCAATAGATTTTATATAATCAACAAAGAAGGATACACGGGAAGATGCAATTGTGGAATACAAAGCCAACAACAATCAAGTTCTTCTGGAAACCAAGCCCCGAGGAAGGGAGAAAAAACACAAACAAATCATAAAATTACTAGAAGCAAAAAACTAGGATTAAACATAAAATAGATTTGAAAATACAAGACACCCATAAAACAAGATGAAGACAGTTGGGAATGCATGGATTTGATTGAGTGAAATCACAAAGTAATCATTTATGGGCATTCTCGTAAATATTCATTTTACGTTTTTGTCACCAAAATAACATTAATACAAAAATAACTAAAATAATATTATTTTTTTGAAATTTTTAATATTTACTTTTTTATTTTTGAAACAATTTAAACTTACCTCCAATACTCCACTCTATAACTCTAAATTTTAAATCTACATATTAATTAACACTATGGTATAAATGTATTATTTAAATGTGTTAGTAAAAGGAACCATCACCAAAGTCAACCAAGAAGGCGACCATAGCCAAGAAATCGAAGGATCGTTGCATGCAAACCCCAAAACGCTTAAAGCAAAACGGACACCTTTAAATCTAGAAAAACCAACAAAATCAAATCTGAAACTGAAAATTCTAATTTTAACCCAAAAGGACTGCACATACAAATAAAGAACAATCAAAACAAAGGAATCCAGACTGACGTCATGGCTATGGAAGCTCGCATGCGTTGGTTGGAGAAGCAAAAAGCAAAAATTAAAGAGAAATGGGAGAGAAATTGAAAAGAGAGAGAGAGAGAGAAACTACTACTTATTTACTATAAAGATATCAATAAAACATTGTTTTATTATAAAAAAATAACAAATAAGAAATGGACAATGATCAAAATAGTATTTTATTAAAAAGGTATAAACACATATATATGATATATCTATAGGGTTAATAACCAAGTCTATTTTTGGGGAATTATTTTTGTGAGAATTCCCAAAAATCTTTACCGTGATTGATGAATGCTTTGTAAAAAAACAAAATTCTGAAGTATTATACAACTAGTGTTGGAGTCGATCGATTTATAGAACACCCTACAATATATATTTCTTGTATTATTCTGTGTTGACAATCTATCATTTCGCATCCCTTCAAATTTCTATTGAATACATTCTAACAATTGTCCTTATATATTGTGAAATTCTTTATTATATCCTCGTCAGATTGATTTAATCGCTCTTATACTGACGAGAAAAAGACAGGAAACATCAACATATAGAACACGGTGTTAGTTGAAGCTATGAAATACTAAAGAAAGAGGACCAGCCACACATTCTAACCATCTAATATATAAAAGACTCAAACTTTATTTTTCATAATGATTTATTCGTACCAAATTGACTATTCCATTCTCTAGCTTCGATGGCTTGACTTGCTCAGTATTTAAATTCGCTAGCTGAATGCAATATATATACATACGGAGAAGCAAAGGTTTATGAGCAAGCACGAAGTTGAAACCCATTAATTCCTTTACATTTTATCTCTCTCCAGTCGCTAAACTTATAATTTTCCCAAAATGCAGGTTTGTTTTCTTTTGCTTTTTTTTTTTCTATAAATGTCGAGAATGGTTACAAAAATCAAAAGAAAAATCCAGGCTTAAAAATTTATCCATGTTGGGGAAGCCTGCTGAAATATATCCATACGTATATTTTATAAAGAATCGTTTAAATAAATCTCTGCAGGACAAAGTTGTATTCAAGTTGGATGTCCTTGATGAAAGAATCAAACGGAGAGCTATGAAAGCTGTATGTGAGTTTCCAGGTATAGCATGGTTTATATCAAACCAACTAAACCAAATGTCAATATAGCCGGTTTCTATATAAAATACACGTAATAGTTTATACATTTCGAAAAAAAAAAAATTAAAAAATTTTTCATAAAAATACCCCAACTATATTTCTTTAAGATTTTTTAATACCAAATTCTTTTTCCTATTTGGTTTAATGCCCAAATTAATCATTTTATTCATTATAATACATATATTTTTAAAAAATTTGCTCATTTTAATATCCAAACTATGATTATTTTAATCAAAAATATTAATAAGTTTTAACAAAACTTGAAAAACACCTTAAACTAAAAAAATCTTTAAAAAATTCTAAATTTTATTTTAAGTTTTAAAATTCAATAAATATTTTTCTATTTTTTAAATTTAGAAAATGTAATTCTGAATAAAAAAATAAACTGGTTTTAAAATTCAGAGAAAAAAACCAGATTTAAAATTAAAACTAGAACTAATACTCTATTTTTTTAATACTTTCCACAATTTATATACCTTTACTCCTAAGAATTAAAATATAATTATGATTTTTTAAATATTTATTTTGAATATTAGAGATTTTTTTTCAAATTTCATTTGAAACTTATTAAAAAAAATTTGATTTAAAAGTATAGTCTGAGTATTAAAATGAACAAAATTTTACAACTAAATGTAATAAAATGTGAAAAATAATTAGTTTGGATGCTAAATTGGATAACAAGAAAAGTTAGGGTATTTTAAAACTTAACGAAACGTAATTGTAGTATTTCAATGGAATTTTCCCATTAACTTATAATCGGAATGTTGTTATCAGGAGTTACTTTGATAGACGTGAAGGAAAAGGGTAACTAAAGGTGTCAGGAGAATTCAACAAGTTCGAAATGATGAAGAAGCTGAAAGAAGATTTATGAATATGTTGATATTATTGCACTTGAACACATTGGCCGAATCCAAACAAAATCCGGTTTCGGTTAAGCAACCTGAAACAATAGTGAAGAAGACCTCATCTTCCCGTCGTGGAAGATAGGTTTCTTTTAGTGGGCTCAATTGAGGTCGTGATCAGAAACCTGAATTTTGTTTGATATTTCATCTCATTTTATAAAAAGTTGTTTGTGTCTTTGTTTTTGTTAACCTTCAAGTTTCGTCACCTAAATTATGTTAGTTCATTGATATATTCCTTGTCCTAGCCTAGCTCACCTAAATTTTGTTTGATATTTTCATCTCCATCAAAATAATCAATTTATATGATCCATCTAAATGATTTATCCAGATTTTTTGGAAATCTTTGTTTGTCTATAAAGATGGTTCATCAAGATGAATCATTTAAATAGATTTACATTTATTTTTTTATCTTCATTTTTTCTATATAAGCTTAATAAACAAATTACCAAAATAATTTACTTTGATTTAATCATATGTTTGATATTAATTTTAACTATACTGACTTTTACTCCTTTCGTTTTGGAAAAAACCATATTTTAGAAAGAAAAAAAATAATTTCAAAAACATACATTTTTTACATTTTCAATGCATTTATTAATGTAAATTGCTAACTTCAAAGTGTTTATAGCAATCTTATTGGTTGAAAATTATGAGAAATAATTAACAACAGAAAATAATATATTGGTAACTAAAACTTTATATATTTTCTTAATAAATATGAAAACACCAAAGAATAAATTTTATTGAAACAGAGGGAATATTATTCAGTAAATGAGATTTCCGATTTTGGCAGAAAATGAAATTTTCGCTTTAGCAAAAAACACATTTTTTTTATTTTGGCCGGACAAATGAATTTTCTGGTTCTGGCATAAAGACGAGAATTTCAGTTTTGGTGAGAAGGGAATTTTCCAGTTTTGCGGGAAAACACGATTTCTTTTTTATTTTGGCAGAAAAATACGATTTTCGGTTTTGGAGAGAAAATACAATTTTTTACAGGAAAATGCAATTTTCGTTTTTTTTTTTGCGGGAAAACAATATTTTTTGGTTTTTGTGGGAAAATGCATTTTCCGGTTTTGATGAGATAACAAGATTTTTGACGAAAAAACAAGATTTCAGATTTTTAGTTTCTTTTTTTTTTTCACTTGAGTTAGCGTAGGATTTATATTTTGGAGCAGATTAGATTGATTTGAAAAGTAAGATGGCACCGTATACCATACTCCTCTTGGTATTCCACATTGAAACAACATATGATTCACTATTTCTTCTGCTTCTCCACATATCAGGTATGTATCCATCTTTATTTTATTTTTTCCTTTATATTGGCCATTGTCAAACCATCATAAATTACTCTCCACCAAAATCTTTTAAGTTGTGGAGAAAGATTAAGCTTCAAAGATAGGAAATTATAAATATAGTATCTAGTTACGATTTTTCAAAGGGAACTTTCACATCAACAGTCTCAACAATACAAGGGTAATGAAAATTTTCGATCTATTATGATTGATTCTGATATTTAGAACCACATAGTACGTCCTTTTAGTCATTGATGTTTGAAATCTTTTACTTAGCCATTATTTGGTTCTTCTATTCAACAACTTAGAAACTCTAAGATGAGAGTGATTGTTAGCTCCTATTTATGTTGATGGATAAGGAGTTTTGGTGTGAATCCAATTATCCTCCCACACTTGAATATCCACTCCATTACCTACCACCCATTTTATGTATACTTAAGGAGTTTTTGCACAAGGAATATGCTTACATGACATGAGTTTGTAACTTCATTACATAAAATATTTGGGTTGTTCGATAATTATTTTAGCT
>CAJHQP010010418.1:0-18661 GCA_905132765.1 Moricandia arvensis
GAGATTTTAATGGCTGTCGCCAATAAGCCTTTTTTAGCTGTTTCTAGGTCAGCAACATCCTTTGAAGAAATGTGTGTTCTCTGGAATGGGATTGAAACAGTAGAGCATAAGCATATTATTCTTGTCTTACCTCGTCTCAGATTCTGTTCTCATATCCTCCCATATCTTTTGAGAACCTTTGGAGTAAGTATTTCTATTCGTATTGCCATTCACTGTATAGTTATGTTGTGTTCAATCACGGACTTATGCTTATCGAGTGATGGTCCTCTCTCTCTTTCTTCCTATCGTTATTGTAGGTTAGGTCACCAGGTATTGCCGTGTACAAATGCATTTGCTCTGATACCAAATGTGATCGTTTACACACGATCTCGCTAGTATGATCTCAAAACAAGAACTCTCTTTATTATGCGTTAAGGAAATATACTCAAAACGCTTAAGATTCCTAAAACACAATCTCTAAAACTCTACCTATGCATATACTGCTTGCATCTCATTATATAGAGATATATAATTCCTAATCTGTATTAGCTAGAATCTTATTATTTATATCGCTAAACATAACTATGATATATGGATTATCCTCAAAGTCATAGGTCTGTGAAGGTTAATGTAATAGTGACTTTCTTCTCAACTGCCAGAGTTATCTTCAAATTGTTATACTCTCGAGCAGAAGCTAAGATTCGATACGATCATATGTGACAATAGTAGAAAATAAAACAGAAAACAAAAGGTCAATGAACGGTTGGCGAGACTAATAATCTATTATATGGAAACATGATCAGCGACCGGTGAAGAAGCCGGCCTGCGCTCCATGCATACAATGGAAAGCAGAAGACGATCGCCATCAAATGCTGTCGAGAGCAGCATAGGACGGTGCTCTAGGGCTCACTGTTTTCTTGAGGCAGAGCTGACCTACGCGTCTCTGTGAGTACCACGCTAGATGATTGAATATTCGGCGACAATCAGAGCTACTGTATAAAAAAACCTCGGTGACACAGTCTGATATGTACTTCATGTCTCGATAAGATTTAGACAACGATATAAATACTTTAATAGATAAATCGCTTTGATTTAGAAAATAGTTTACTATGTAGAATCACATGATTTATTTCTATATTAAGTTCTTTGAAAGTTTGGAAAAGGAAGTAGAACAAGATGTTCAGTTCAGCTATGTCCATGTCCGACCAACGAGATTTGTTATTATTTAAAAGATAGGAAAAGGTTCATCTTTGTAGTTATAAATGAGATAAAAAACAAAATAGACCTAAAAAAGTTTTTGTCCAAAATAGCACTTAAAGAGAAAAAATGACCAAAATAAACTTTATTAAAGGATGTAAATATATTTTATACCCTTGGGTTAACTAAGCCTAAACTTAGGCTTTTAGAGTTATTGGTGTGAGTTTTGGAGTTGAGGTTTAGAAATTAATTTTTTTTTTTAAATATTAAAATTTTCAAAATAAAAAATCTATTTTTGGTCATTTTTTTCTCTCAAAGTCTATTTTTTATGACAAAAAGTTCAAAAAAAAAACTATTTGAGAGATTTGCCGGTTTATAAATTTAGACTTAAGAGACCTATTCTTTAGCATTTCTTTGTACTTAAACTAAAACCTAACTTTAGAGGGTTTCAAAAGGTAAACATAACACAACTTTTTTGGAACAAAACATAACATAACACAACTCTTTTTCAATTTTTTAAACAATGAAGATGGTGATGGACAGAGAAAAAAGGAGAAAAAAAGAATTATGGAAAGAGGATCAGATCGCTTAGCTCTAATCACTGGCCAAAATACATAATTTTGATCCTTCATCGCCATCATCTTCTTCTTCATCAGCTTCGCGACCAACGTACATTCAGCGAATCTTTCATGCCACACTCTCAATCTGATCGTCATCAGATTAAAGAAAGTCCGTCTCTTAAGTATCAGTTCAAAGGTACACAAATATAACTATAACATGCTCTCTTGTTTTATTCTTGTAGGAAGCCTCTTTTCGTGTTGTGTTACATGTTATAGTAATATTCAAAAAAATCATCAAGCGGTATTTAAATATTTTATATAGATCTAGTGACTAGATTGATTATTTTGGATACACTAGTGACTAGATTTGATTATTCGCGTATTGATTGAGACTAGATTATATTACATAATATATTATATTTTTAGGTTTATTATAAATTATTTTTGATGAAATATAAAAATTTGTTAGGGTTCTTAGAAAGTTAAAAACACATAGCTATGAATGTATTTGTCAAAGTCCAAACACACTTTTTATCAAAAAAAGTCCAAACACACTCCAATTGAAACCTACTACTGATCGAATCGACAATACCCAATATGTCAAGTGGAATCTCTTAGACTGTTACCATGTTTAAACAGAGCTGGCTCAATGCCACTGAAAGTCTGGGGTAAAAAATAATCTTCGACCCTATAAATATTAAGTAAATTATTCTAAAACAAATTAATTTATTTGGTTTTTAATCTTTCTTTCAAAAAGTTATGAAAAATCTTATATTATCACATTTTATAACATTATCTTAAAACTTAATATTATATAACAACAAATAGAAAATCTTAAAATACCAAAATTTGGAGTAGGTTATATGGAGGCGGTTGAATGACCTCATACTTAAAGTTCATGTATGCGGGTAGACTCTCTTGCCAAATAAACAAGAAGCAGTAGCGTTCTTTTTTTTCTTCATGTAAATCATATCGGGTACGAGCGAGCATCTCTTCGGAAAAACTTTGTAACATCCCGAGTTGTGATATGTAGAAAGGCTTAAGAGAATTGATTTGGCTATCTATGTCACCAAATTGACTTACCTTTTCCGTTACACATCTGTTTAGAACTCCAGGGTTAAGCGTGTTTGGGCTGGAGTAGTGAAAAGATAGGTGACCTATCGGGAAGTGATTCGCGATACCGTGCGAGTGAGGCCAAAACACGGGAAAAGTTCGGATGGTGATTGCAGGGTCAGTAAAGAATGATTTCAAGCCTTGGAAAAATAACGCACCGACCATTGGAACGGAATGGGGCCCACGGGCTGAGAGAGCGGGGCATGGGTGGCCATTAGCCGTGGGTGGTCGGCGGCGTTACAAACTCTATCCTCGACTAACACTTGACCAGTAAAATGAGTTGTTGACCAGAAAATGTTCATTGTAGTTAAACTTAGAATAAAGGGATAACGGATAAACTGCTTCATGTCTTTCTTCATGTGTTTAAAAGTTTTAGAATTATTTAATGGAAAAAGAACGTTTTATATTTTGTGTGTTAGTACTTAATAGTAAAACATCACTAAATGATTGCACTTCTGTCCTCAATTTATACTCATGGTGAATACAGAGGAAGTAAAGGCAAACGAAGAACCAAAAGTCTCGACCATTCTTCACAAACCCTATAAAAGTGAACTAACAAAACCAGAAGAAGCAAGATCAGTAAAGAGTCAATGTCAGCATCATAATCTCCAAGAAACTCAATGTCAGCATCAATAGCTGTGTTTGTGATTTTACTCCCGAGGTTGAACATCATAAGATCAGACACTATCTTAGCTTTGAGACCTCTTTGCTTACTTCTGCTCACTGATTGTGCTATAGTAATGTCTCATCTCACCATGGAAGCTTCTGGTGGCTTGAGTCATGAGATGGAAGAAGAGGTTAGGATTAAAGATGGTAATAACGGAGAAAATTGGTCTGATGCAGAGAAGCTTCTACAAAGAGGAGTTGTTATGTATCAAGCTCTTCGTGAAATGTTCATAGATTGTAGTCTTTATATGGTTGTTGTTATTTGTGGAGCCTCTTTTATATGATTTTGTCTATGTACATAATATTTCTTTACACAAGTTTTCTATTTGGAACTTGCATGAGTAGGGATGGGCACAAGCCATATAATTGGTATTTTCGGTATATTTAGTCAGCTTGATTTGTGTAAATAGTGAAATTTTGAACTTGTATCTAATTTGTTAAAAACAAATACTTGCAGTTTCAAGTACTTGTAAAAATGATGGACATACAGATTACTTTTTTTTTGTTTATTATCGTTAAATTACTTGATAATTATTGGTATATTATTTGATAATTCATAGGAATTTAAATATAAATAAATATATTATATATAAATAATATATCACTGTTTTCATGTATTTTAGTCAATTTAGAAAATAGAATATATAAGAAAGAGAAAATTATAAAATAAATATAAATAAATATATTATATATAAATAATATATCATGTTTTCAGGTATTTTAGTCAATTAATAAAAATAGAATATATAAGAAAGAGAAAATTATAAAATACTTATATGAATATATCACTTATGAAAACGGAAATATAAACGAGCTATTCTATTATGATTTAAGAAAATTTCTATTAGTTCATTAAAATGAGTAACTAACAAACAAGGAAAAATAAATAATTTTATTTTATATTTCATATTTAATTTTTATTTAAATGTAATTTAAATAGATTATTTGATATTCGATTTGGTTAGAACAAGTACTCGACTTTGACAATTATGTACCGATCAAATAGTGAAAAAAGAAAAGTAAAAGTAATTGTGGTCATTCATAAAATGCAATACATAGATTTTAAATAACTAATGAAATAGATATCAAATATTTAATAATCAAATAATATATAATAAGTAATAAGACAAGTAAATAGTAACAATAATGAACCAAATAGTTAAAATAAAAATAAAATTTATATTTGATTTGTAATTATGAGCAATATAAACAATTTACTTATTACTCAACTTAATTGTAGTAAGTCGAACCGAATAAAATACAAAATTCAACTGGATACTAAACATTTCTGCCGAGCCCTATGCATGAGCATTAGCTCTCAGAAAGAAAAGAAAAAGACTTGCAGGAGGAATTAGTTTTAACTTGTAACTATTTTACATCAAATAGCCCAGTTTTTTTGGGAATTTTTATTTTTGATATTTTTCTTCATATTCATTTCAGTTTCTTGGAGTATTTTCCAGCTCATTTTCTGCTTGAGCGCCAACATTTTTGAATAGATTTTCTGGTTTATTAGTTGTACTACAAAGTCGTATGGCGATAAGAAAATATTTTCTTTTTGTCAAAATGTTTTTTGTAAACTATTGAAAAGTAGGCCAGAACTTTTAAACCATATCCAAAACTAAGAAAGAAAAATCTAACTGCTCCTTTTAATCTTTTGAGATAAAATTAAAAGACGTCACTTTTAAAACACATAAAATATAACACTACACAAAAGGTTAATCGAGTCTTACAATTTTTATTCTTATCAACAAAAGCTTGTATATAGTATGAATAAATTAGCTTCTCGTTGGATTTTGTTCATTACAAAAACCTAAAATCTTAATTATCACGGCTGAACACAAATACTTGCGTAAATGAGTTTAGGAATAAATGTTTTGTTGGTGCATATATTTTAAATGAAGAATTACTTCTAGTAGACACGAAAATCATTAACAACCGATATTAAATAAATAGCTACCCAACAATGTTGATACCTTGGGTATGAGCTACCCATCTCACTTTTATACATTCTTTTAATTTTTTTTCTTCATTTTTTGTCAACTTTTTCATTTATATTAAAAGCAATGGTACAAAGCCATATACATGACACATAGAGAATACGTGTTACAAGATAAACACAAAGTACATCACATATACATGTGTCTAAAAATCAGTCGACGATAACCGCTTCGCCTATGTAGTTCTTTTGCTGGAATTTGCCACCGGCGATCTTCAGTTTGGTACATCGGAGATGAAGCTCAGAGTGTTAGGTTCCTTCTTGATAGAGGAAATCTAATGGGTTCGGTTGGAGATAACCAAATTTGGTATTGGACCATTGATATTAATCTGTGAGATTATTATTGGATCTCAAGGTTAGTGAGATATTGTATAAAGTCTTTTAATATAATTTGTGTGGTTAGAGAAAACATAACACAAGAAAAAAAGAGATTAGGCAAAAGAGAAAAAAGAAGGCATAATTTCTTTTGGGTTTGTCAAGGGAGATTTAGAGGATCAAACGAATACTCATCGGGCTGATATTTTGTGGGAGGTTTCTTCAGTCAATGGGTTAGTGGTTCACCGAAGGGATTTGGATTTCAACGGTTGGATATTCTGTTGTCTAGGTTTTATTAAAGCATGTCATCATAGTTCTTCAGCAGTGTTGTCGTGAGTGTTTGGTAAATTCGACGGTGGATCTTCTCTAATTGAGCTGAAATTTGGCATAGGTGTTTTTGGCTTGTTTATCTTGGATTTGTACGGTAGGATTAGTCTCTGGTTGCCATAATCCTTGTGAGTTCATTTTTTTTGTTGCTGTTGCTTTTGAAACTTTGTGTTACTCTCTTGTTGTTGTTGTTCTTTTGTTGGAGATAACTCTTTGTAGCTAGATTCTCTGTTATGTTCAGGTTGTTAAACATAGAGGACTTGATTGTACTCATACCCGTTTATATAGTGGATTGTTGAGTGGACTATGGTCATGTATTTTTTCCTTCTCACTTCGAGGAGGTTTTCCACGCAAAAAGTGATTGTCTCATTTAGTTTATGTTTATTCTATATTCTGCTATTGTTGAATTATTTTTCTTATAGGTTCACACTAGTTCAGGGGGAACACAATCTCAATTAGTAGTTTCCGCTGCGCCGAGTGTGTCTCACCCCCCCCCCCCCCCCCCCAAACAAAGTGGTATCAGGCTACTGGTTTTAGAGCGTTGGGTTTGATAACTTTGGGTTACTGTTTGCTTGTGGGAATGATGGAAAATAAGGGCAGGATTATGAGCTTGAATGGTGCTAACTATCATCTATGGATGGTCAAGATGGAGAATTTGCTCTTTGTTAAAGAATTCCATGTTCGAATCTTCGAGGAGAAAAAACCTGAAAAGAAGACGGATGAAGAGTTGAAGTTGATGCATCACCAAGTGCATGGGTTGATAAGGCAGTGGGTAGATGATAATGTGTTGCATCATATTGAGACTGAGATTGATGGTCGTTCTTTGTGGTTGAAGCTGGAATAGTTATATGCTAGGAATACTAGAAATAACAAGATGTACATGATCAAGAAATTGATTGAGCTGAGCTATCAGGAGGGGACTCCGATGACGGATCACTTAAATGTGTTTCAGGGATTGCTCAACAGGTTATCTGATATGGGAATCAATTTTGATGATAAGATTCACGGTATGTGGCTTCTTTGGTACTTTACTAGATTCTTGTGAGGTTTCAAGATGTCTCTTTGTAACTCCGCGTCGGAAGGTACTATTTCGATGGATTCAGTGAAGAAAATTATTCTTAATGAGGAAGCACTAAGGAGATTATTCGCAAACCCTAAAGAGCTTTTGATTAAGCATTGTGAAGAGTATTCACAAACCCTAGTTTACGGGTATTCTTAGAATCAACGAATCTAGTTCTATCCCTAGAAGCTTTTTGATATATCAGTTGGTATCAGAGCTGCGTTTCTTTGATTTCTTAATCGAGATTGATTCTGGATGTCATAGTGAGTATTAGCATATATTCTATCCTGAATAAAAGTCCTTTTGTTGACAGAGACGAGGACCATGAGATCTATCGAGAGATATATGGTGATCCAATCTACGATATATATGAAGACGATGTCCATCATATTGACTTTGTTTTCAAAGAGGGCTCATTTGAAATTCCGCGTGCAAAGTTAGGGCGAAATCATGTTTACGAATAATTTGTGCAGAATCTTGATATTTTGATGTGTGTAAACTTTGTGAAAAATGGATTTGTGAAGATTCAAGATACAATCAGATTCGTGCAAAAATCGTGCAGAATCAAGTTTTTGGAAAATTTCTAGAGATTCTGGTATGTGCGGAATTCGTGGAGATTTGTGTTATTCTTATGTTAAGAATCATATTGAAGATTCGAGGAAGAGTTTTTCTTGGAAAAAAAATTTGGATTCAAAGAATACGATCAAGATATAAGGATGAATCTTCTCCAACATGGAGAGAATTATGTAGAGAAGATATTTAGAATAAATGTCTTAATTATTTAGTGTTTATTTATTATTTTGGATATTATCTTTATTATTTTAGATTTTTATGTTTTATCGTTTAGACTATGAGATTATGGAGTTGATGAATTTGAATTAATAAAAGGAGTTTTCCTAAAGTGGTTTATATAAACTACTAAGAAGAGTATTTTCAAACTCTATATAGCTTTTGATTAAGCACAATGAAGAATATTCACAAACCTAGTTTCCGGACAAGAGCAAATCTAATAAATTTGCTAATATGGAGTGTTATTTCTGTCATAAGAAAGGTCACATGAAAAAGGATTGCTGGAAGTTTAAAAACAAGCAACAAGTAATCAGAAGAAAAGGTGGATCGGGTGACCGTCACTAAGAACAGTTTCTCATTCTTCCTTGAGGGTGATGCCATTAATGTCACATGCCATGAAACCAATTGGGTGGTTGATAGTGGAGCTACTACTCATGCTACATCACATCGGGATTTATTTTCTGCCTATATGCCGGGTAATTATGGTCATGTTAATGGTCCGTATGGTCTTAATTTCAAGCAAACAATATACTTGATATGGCGAGAGAGGAATGGGAGACGACATGTTCAACCCATCACATGTGCAGACTCTCCTGATCATTTACGTCGACAAGCACATACGCAATCGCATTGATTCAATAAAAGGCATAACTGAAGCTAAATATTCTCAGGCCATGAGCATATGGTTTGATTCTCGGTAGATAAAGTACATAGAGGTTTTTCTAGTGTTTAATTAGCTCTTTCTCAAAAACTAAGTCACAGAAGTTGTAAGAAAGTTTTTAATCTGAATAAATTTAACATTCATTCAAAATATAATTATGGTTCTCTGAAGATGAGGAATGATGGTTTGGCTCAGGTTGTTGGCATTGGTGATGTGTATTTGGAAACTAGTCTTGGGACAAGGTTGGTGCTGAAGATGTTAAGCATGTCGCAGACATTCAGATGAATCTGAGATCGACGGGAAGACTTGATGATGAGGGTTATTACAATTTACACGGTGGTGGTGAATGGAAGCTCTCTCGTGGTTCTTTGATTGTGGTTTGAGGGTGAGAAGTCATCATTCTTTTATTGGATGAAGGCTAAGGCCTCCAACGATGTTGTTAATGGCAATGGAGAATGATAATGCCATGGAGTTGTGGCATAAGAGACTCGGTCACATGAGTGAGAGGGGAATGTTTATGTTGTCTAAAAATGAGGTGATTCCAGGAATCTCTAGTTTTCACCTGCATAGTGTTCACATTGTTTGGCGGGAAAACAACACACAGAGTATCTTTTAAGTCTTTTGCGCCTTCTAGGAAACATGAGGGTACTGGATTTGGTACATTTAGATGTTTGTGGTCCAATGAAGACAAGGTTCTCTTGGTGGCACATCATATTTTGTGACTTTCATTGATGATCATACAAGAAAGTTGTGAGTATTTCCTATGAGGGCGAAGGATCATGTGATGGGATATTTCAAGGCATTTTGTGAAATTGGTTAAGAAGATAAATGAGGAAGAAGAGCATGAAATAAGAAATTAGTTCACGCCACCTAAGAATCCACAGTTAAATGGGTTGGCTGAAAGGATAACATGATGATTTTCAAGAGGGTGAGATGTTTGATTCACAACCAGGCTTATAGATTACTTTCTGGGGAGAAGCTTTGAACGCGGTGGTTCATGTGCTGAATTTGTCACTGAGTGCTCCATTGTATGGTGATTTCCAGAGAGGATTTTGACTGGTAAGGATGTTTCTTATGGTCATTTGAGGTTCTTTCGGTGTTAAGGAATTTATTCATATTCCTAAGGATGAGAGGTCGAAGCTTGAGATGAAGTCAAGGCAGTGTGTGTCATCGGTTATGGTCATGATTGATTTTGGGTACAAATTTTATGATTCCGTTGAGAAGAAGTTCGTAAGGAGCAGAGATGTTGTGTTCATGAAAGATCAAACAATTAAGGACATTGACAAGTCCGCAAATCCAACTCAAGTTTATGAGAGTTTGATCGATACAGAGGCTACTTCTTCTACATCAGTCCATTGTGAGGTTGAGGTTGAGGTTCAAGATGATACACCTAGTGCATATGCTCTCGCACATGAGGATGGCGATGGTGATCATGGTGAGACATCAGCTGCTGAGAACCAATCTATTGTTGTTAGATGATCCAATAGAGGTCTTAAACCGTCGACAATGTACGATCCTAGTGAGTATGTGTTGCTTTACTGATGGGGGAGAGCCTGAAAGCTATGATGAAGCTTTAGAGGATGAACACAAGGATATTAGGTTTGGCACCATGGATGTGGGATGGATTATTTTAGGAGAATCATACATTCGAGTTGGTGGAATTGCCTAAAGGCAAGAAGGCTCTGCTTAGTAAATGGGTGTATAGAATTCAGTATGAGGATACCATTTTGCCACGTCACTACAACGCTAAACTGGTTGTGAAAGGCTACAACTATAAGAAGGAGATTGATTATGATGAAATCTTTTCTCATGTTGTGAAGATGTCATCTATTCGGGTTGTGCTTGGATTGGCAGCGAGTCTTGATCTAGAGGTTGAGCAAATGGATATGAAGATTGATTTTCTTCATGGTTATTTGGAGGAAGAGATCTGCCTAAAACAACTGGAAGGCTATGTGAAAAAGAGCAAAGAAAATTTGGTTACCGCTTTAAAGCCTTTATGGATAGAAGCAAGCACCGAGGTAGTGGTACATGAAATTCAAGTCTGTTTGGGGGAGAATGGTTATGCAGAGACTGATTCAGACGATTGTGTATTTTTGAAGGTATTTGGTGATGATGATTTATCATCCTGTTTGTGTATGTCGACGATATGTTGATTGTGGACAGGAACATGGACAAAATTAGGAGCTGAAAGAGCAGTTGAGCATGTTTTTGCCATGAAAGATATTGTTTCATCGAAACATATTCTCGGTATGAGGATGTTCGAGATAGATGTGAAAATATGATTCACTTGTCTCATAAGAAGTACATTGAAAAGTACTTACACGGTTCCACATGGACAAGTATAAAATGTTGAGTACTCCTCTTTCTCCACACTTAAGATTAAGCAGTCAACAGAGTCTAAAGACATATGTGGAGAAGGCATATATGGCGATAGTTCCATATACTTCTGCAGTGGGTGATTTAATGTATGCCATGGTATGTACAAGACCATATTTAGCCTACGCCGTTGGAGTTTTCAGCAGGTTTCTCTCCAATCCAAGAAGAGAACATTGGAGTGTTGTGAAGTGAATTTTGAGATATCGCTAAAGGGACTTTTTATTTGAAATTTACATTTGGAGGTAAAAAGCCTTTGCTTGTCAGTTTTACTGATTCTGACATTTCTGGAGATGTTGATTCTAGTAAGTCTACTTAGGGTTACTTGGTAACATTTGCGGGTGGAGTTGTTGGCATAGTAGTCAAGGTTTCAAAAGTGTGTTGCACTATCTACCACTGAGGCAGAGTTCATTGCTGCAACTGAATCTTGTAAAGAGTTGTCGTGGATGAAGAACTTTTGTGAAGAAATCGGTTTCAAGCAAGAAAAGTATGTGTTGCTTTGTGGCTAGTTAAAGTATAATTTGTCTTGGGAAGAATTCTACATTTGATTCGAAATCGAAACACATTCATAGGAGGTATCATTGGATACATGAAGTGACTTCTAAAGAAGAGGAATTTGAAAAACTTCATACAGATATAATGGAGCTGATATGACGACAAAGTATTTGCCAAGGGGAAGCTTGAGGTATGCCGAGGGATAGGCGGTATGGTTGTTTCCTGCACTTAGTCAGAGGGGGAGTTGTTGGGTTCCTTCTAGATGGAGGAAACCCAATGGGTTTAGTTGGAGATAAACCAAACTTGGTGTTGGGCCATTGATATTAATTCATGAGATTATTATTGGGCCTTAGGGTTAAACACTATATAAAATCTCTTAATCTAATTTGTGTGGTTAGAGAAGACATAACACAAGAAAAGAGATTAGACAAAAGAGAGGAAAAGAGGCAGAATTTGTTTGGGTTTGTCAAAGCAGATTTGGAGGGTCAAACGGATCATGATTAGGCTGGTATTTTGTGAAAGCTTCTTCAGTGAGTGGGTTAGAGATTCATCGAGGGATTTGGATTTCAACGCTTGGATCTTCTGCTGTCTGAGATTTATTGAAGCTGGTCGTCACAGTTCTTCAGCAGTGTTGTCTTGAGTGTTTGGTAAATCCAACAGTGAGATCTTCTCCGATTGAGCTGAAATTTGGCAGAGGTGGTGTTGACTTGTTTATCTTGGATTTTTATGGTGGGGGGTGGGGGGGATTAGTCTCTGATTGCCGAAATCCTTTTGAGGATTTCGTTTTGTTGCTGCTGTTTTTTAAGCTTTGTGTTACTCTCTTGTTGTTGTTTTTTCTTGTGTGGAGATATCTCTTTGTAGCTAGAGTCTCTGTTTTGTTCAGATTGTTGAACATTAAGGACGTGGTTGTACTCATACCCATTTATATAGTAGATTATTGAGTGAAATACGATCCCGTGGTTTTCCTTCTCACACCGAGAAGGTTTTCCACATAAAAATTGATTGTCTCATTTAGTTTATGTTTATACTATATTCTGTTGTCGTCAAAGTATTTTCCTTATAGTTTCACACAAGTTATGGGAAACACAATCTCACTTAGTAGTTTTGGTTGTGATGAATGTGTCTTTTTTCTCCTAACACAAACTACCATCACTTGTTCCTCTTTAATGTAATCACTATAAGCATTCGTTGGCTCTACGGACCTCATCGGAGCTTTTAAATCTAAGAACTTATGGTCGATCTTAGAAACAAAACACTTGTCAAGACGTCAAATGACCTCGGCTCTACTTATTCCGATTAAGAACCGCCACACATATTCTAACATCTTGTTTCTTCTTTGATCAAGAAACTTCACTTGTACCTCCAAACTTTTCACTGGAAAGTAAAGAAAGAATTACTCTTGATTTAAAGTAGATCTAAGCGTGCTCAGACAGACCAAGCATTCCAATTAAACTTCCATAATTAAAAATCTGAAATTTCATGCAAAAGATAAAACTTTATTAATTCAACCGTAAATCAAAAGATAAAAACATGAAGAACACGTCTGATTTTGAACTGAAACACACAACATAAATTCGCCAAAGCGAAAAAAACTATTCACTACCAGAAAATAAAAGTCGATCTTATGGATTGAAAATATTTTACACAAAAAAAACATTCTCTCTCAAATAACTCTCCTCCTTTGAAAATGGGTGTGTGATAAGAGGATGAGAGAGTTTTATCTCTCTAAGAAAAGAGAGAGAGACTTGTATTTTATTTGTTTCATTAATCCTCAGAATAAATATTGTTAGAAGATAAAGATATCAATAGGAAGTAAAATACTATAAATAGTTATTGCCATTGTGATATATAACCTGAAAAGGTAAGTTTATCTAAAGAAGATGAGTGACAAAGAGGAGCCCAAAGAGAGACGAAGTGATGTTGTCGTCGGCCCACTCCAACCGCTCATCCTCTCCAATCACTTGAGTTCATCGTTACCATATAATTCTCACCCTTTTTGTTATATATGAGTATGGTCCACCATGTCATATGAGCTCACATTTTTCAGCTAAAAACATTTATCTTTATAATCGAGAATCTCAAACCAAAAGTCGTGAATGGTCAAGTATTTTTTGTCATTTAGTAACTATTGTGCTTAAAGAATGATTGGTTTTCTCGTTATTACTTACTAAGTAATAGTGCAGTTTTTATGGTTGTTAGCGATTATTCGTATTTTGCAACAATCATAGAAAACGTTATAAATCACTTTAATTCGTTATAAATCTCTAAAATCTAAAAACTGATTTTAAACTATCGTTTGAGGTTGCAGATGATTGCAGAAAGGTAAAAAAATTAACTTTTTAGTAAACCATATAAATATAAAATCAAAAATATTCAATTAAAATTTAAATTGAAATAAAAGATATACCAATATATATATATATATATATATATATATAACATATATGTGCGTGAGAAATTGTCGAAAATACCATATTTTTACTATCATTTTCATGTTTACCTTAAGAATTGTTATCTCATTTTTAAGAGGAAAAAAACATTTATAACTCCAGGGTTGATTAATCTAAAATTTAGGGTTTAGAATTGAGAAATGAGGTAGAGTTTTGGAATGTGAAATTTAGAATTTAATTAATCTAAAATTTTTGCCTCTTAATAAAGAAAATATGTATGAAAATCTCTTTTTAGGGAAGATAAAGATGAATAATGATACTAATAATGTGGTTAACATAATAATTCTCCTATATTATATTAATTTATATTATAAAAATTTTACAAAAATATTTTCTAAAATTTATTAAAAATTAGTTGTATAATTTTATAAATATAATTTTATATTTATTATAATAATATATTTTTTAATCTTATTATATAAATTAAACATTGTCTCACTCCTGGTTGAGACACGTCATCAAATAAGTAAACTAGAGAGTGACACATGTCCTTCCCTCATATTCACAAAGACTCGATCTCATCTGTTGGGCTAAAACCAATCTTGGCCCGTTAGCCGCATCTTTGCTTTCGAGTTCAGGCCATCGCCTCTTACCAGAAGACGGTGTAAGTTACGTCCTTATTCACTCCACTAAATTACGACCTACACTATATATAAGGAAGTAAGTTTCTATGAATTCATCACGTTACCACTCTCAGTCACTTTATATAATAAGATGTAGTATGGAGATTTCATTTGTTCTTAATCCCTCCTCTCTATTCATATCTGTTCGACATTCCTCTCTCCCTCAAAATAGTCCTTCATCACCAAAATTGCAAAGAAAGGACGAGAGATAAAAAAATCTTCTTCACACCAAAGAGAGACCTAAATTTTTAGTTTCTTCAATCAATGAAATTCACTCAGCCAGAAAGATTGAAACGACTCCATAACTTCACCTTATCTTTGTCTCCTCGAGGTCAGACCATCTTCATGTCCTACTTCTTCTTCGCCGCCCGATTGGCCGCTCAGAGATCTCCCGGTGGTTGCTGGATGAGGAGAGTCTGATGGTCCTGGAACGGCAAGCTAAGGCTTGATCTTGTGAGCGATGGGAAACCTTTCGTTTCCATATATTTTATGGAAACCAATGGTAAAGGTTACCCAACGTTTACATTCTCTGGTGTCCTCTTAGACGATTTTTCTTACCAGCAAATGAAACCAAAGAGCGTTACGGAAGACTGATGAATTGAAGAAAGCACTTCAATGTGCTCATTAAGAACAACTCCCCAATCCTCACACGATTTTTAAATAAATGCATCTCCCATCATTTCATTGTGTCAACCTTCAATTATAAATAGTTAACTCTCATTCCTTAAAACTCAATTGTTCAAACCTCTCAATCATTACCATTTCTACACTTCCCAGTGATAAGAATGTAAAATAACTCACTCTTGGGGCAGGGGAAGGAGAAACGTAAGGCTTGAACTCCGGCAGCATGGTGGTGGTAGTGGCGGCAGCACTGGATATGGTAGCATCCAGAGGAGAAGTAATGTCGTTAAACTTATCAAAAAAAAAGTAATGTCGTTAAGATTGATCATGGGGTAAGGAGCATAGTCAAAGGAGTGAGGAGCTTTGGTCTCTGATGCGGTGGAGGTAGAGATCTGGCTGCCATTGTGATTCTCTTGCTTACTCATGATTAAATACTCGATCTTACGTTAATACGATTCGTGATTCTTCCTCTTCTTCTTTTGATACAATCATATGTTAATTGTGGCTTCACACGAAAATTTTTTTTTTCCTTCTTTTTTTCATTTAATTTATTTTCTTTTTGGTTAAGTACTTAAGTGTTATGATTTTTTCTACAATTCATTATTTTCCAAGTGTTACGAGCATTTACAGGCGTAGGCGTAGACACTGGCTTTAGACATGTGAGTTGTGACGAAGATGCAAGCAAATGCTCAAAGTCTTAATTTTTTTTTCTTACATTTTTCCTTCATATTGAAAGGTCCATAAAAATAAATCATCAGAACTTTACCAGTAAAATATGAAAAACTCATATAGTTAAGGTTCATTTTAATATTTTGAATAGGGTCAACCGAAAATTAGAGCTGGTCCGAACATGCATATAGAATTTGAGTGCTTATGTATATTTTCTCTACATTTTAACCTGGATTTTTATCTTTATATTTTTCATTATAAACCGTTGTTTTAGGTGTTGTAATTTTTTTTTGTAAAACATACCAATTTAAAAATTTATGAAGTGACCATTTTAAAGAGAATGTCTCAAGTGTTCGCGTGTCCTAACAAAAAACAAAACACATAGTCAAAAATACTGTAATTTCAATTTAGATCGGAAACACAGAAAATTGATAACGAGAAAAAGCTCTACTTTTTTTGAATTAGATTGAAAACAAAAAAAATTAAGAAATTACTTTCTCTCTAAAAGATTGAAGTGAATTGAGAGAAGAAAGTCTTTTTTCTCTTAAACGTATTTATTTCAATTTATTTCTCCACTTGACATTTTATATTATTCTTTTGACTTTGTAGCTAAAAGTAACAAAATGTAACGGGTCATATCTGAAATTAGATGGTCTCTGATTAGAATATTGACTCACGTTTACATTTTCAACGTACATCAAAATAAATATTTTTCAAGTGTGGAGAAGATTCAAAGATATCATATGAAATGATTTAAAGAAAGACAGAGCAGCCATGCAATGCCTTTGTTCTGACCAGATATAAGCACAAGCTTAACTTATACGAATATTTGAATCCATATATATAGTTTTTGTACTTATTAGTCTCTAAACAGATGGATAATTTCATGAATATGTGGAACAACAAAGATGATTTCCAAACTATTTATTCGTTTACAAATATTTTATCTAAACCACATACTACCTTTGAGTGAAAAGATGTTTTTAAGATTTAGAGTGTGGCTAGAATAGATGGAAGAAACAAGCTATTTCTGAAAGAGCTATCGTTCAATGTAGTTTTGTCAGACTACATTTCATCTAAGTTTTGAAAATGTAAACACGTCACAAATTTTGTCAGTTTATATTTGATGATGTCTCCAAAATAAACTATATAATGTACTTCATGTCTAAAATATGTAATAATGGTATCTTAATGCAATCTAGAAAGATACCAAATTAGAAACAACCGCAAAATATATAATAACAAACAAAACATCTGCAAATCTAATGAACAAACAAAACTACTTACAAAAGAAATTATAATTCAAACAAAAAGATATACCATATTCCGCGCGTAGCACGGACCGACTTACTAATATTTTTATAATTATAAAAAATATAAAGAATTTTAATTATTATCTAATCCATTTGGTAGTTAATTAATTATATATATTTCATAAACATAATATTATCTAACCGATATACTAGTCGATCAAATCTTATAATAACATTTAAACCGTAACCCTGATTCGCGAACGCCGATAAGTACATGTACACCAGTCAGGCTTTAGTCATATGGCTGATATTCTAACAGAAGCATTTATCACCAGTTAATGATCATATTAATACGAATTCAAGTCCTGGATTCTCTCTTCAACGGACACGAATCTCACTTTGGCCTCTATCATCACAAATTCTGCAACAACCAATTTAATGGACCTATGACATGTGAATTTATTTTATATCATTAACGAAAGGGAAATTATTTTAAATAGTTTTTTTTTGTTACCAAAAATAATTCAAAGAAAAGAATAAGGAAGAAAAATTAACAAGACAAAAAATCAATTTACCCCTTACTTACAGATATATAAATGTAAATAATAATTAAAATAAAAGTAGATTTGTTTGATAGTTTCAAATTATATATTCTCAAATTTCAAAAAAAAATCATAATTTTTTTAGAATTTCTTTTTGAAAACTATTTTTTTTCATTTTTCTTTTTGTAATTCAAAAATGGTTTTTTAAAATATTTAAAAAAATATTTTGAAACTCTAATATTATTTTTTTGTAAAATTTTTAAACCAACCTCAAAAACTCTACGCCTTTAGCTGTAGAGTATAATATTTATTTTTTAATAAGAATTTTTTGATCAATTTCTTTTTTAGAAACTTAAAAAAAAAACTAAAAAAAAAAGTTATTTCTAGAGAATTTATATTTTCTTAAATAGTCACATTCTTAGTTTTTTTCATAAAAGAATTCAAAAAGAAATAACTAAAATAAATTTTATTTTAAAAACAAAAACTTTTATATTATTTGATTTCTAAATATAAATAAAAATGTAAAATTAAGAAACTAAGAAAATAAAATAAAAATATTTTCTAGTTATAAATTATATTTTATGAAATTGAAATTTTTATACAATCTTTAGGTTTTATTTTGAATTAGATTATTTTTTTCAATTTTTTTTTAAATTTTTTTAATATTTATTTATTTATTTTAAAAAGATCTCACAGTCAAAATGTTATCCATTAGCTCTAAAAATAGTATATATTAGTTAATCATAATGCATAATATATTATTTGCCTTTAATAAACTTTTTAAATTATTTTTAGGAGTTTTTTGGTGAAATAACAAGAATGCGATTATCTCAAAGATGTTTTATGTTTTTTGACTATATGAGATCTAAATTTCGTTTTTAACTGTTTTGAATCTGTATATTATTAATTTGAAGATAGTTTGCTCGTTTTTTAAATTAAGTTTGTTGAATAGTAAATATTATATTTTGAGAT
>CAJHQP010010419.1:0-18655 GCA_905132765.1 Moricandia arvensis
TTAAGAAGTCATTAACTCAATTGAAAATAACTCTGGCCATTGGATCAGAGACCCTCAGTTCGAGTGACCGATGCCTGGGGATTACGGGTTTCCATTCCGAACCTCTTAGTATTAAAAGAAAAAAAAAACTTCAAGACTTATTGCTCATAACAGAAATACAAACTCTTTGGAATGAGAATTTTTGTGTATGAGATGGATATGTTACCCCTAAATTCCTTGTCCACTTAAAGTGCGTTACCCTTTACTAGATAGTCCATTCCACCTTAGGTTTTTCGTCAGGTCGTCACCTATGCTTATTAGTCTGACTGATTACATTTCTCTTCATCTCACTACACTTTACATCATATCAGTAATATTCCAGAATTCCACAGCCAGTGCTGACTTTGTCGTATGTATATATATTAGGAGGACTATTTTTTGTTTTATATTATATGAGACAATTTAATTTTAATCTTTATTGTCTCAGAGAGAGCTTCCCCAATTGCTCTTATCAGTGAGTGGGTGAACAAACTTGTGTGCGTTCTTACCATCTCAACAAGTGGCACATCAGAACAAAGTGTGGAGGAGATTACTCCATCTAGTATGTACTGAAGAAGATGACGTCCTCAGAATAAATTATGATGACTCCAAGAACATAAACCAAGAAAATTCTAAATAACTGACCAACGAAACTGAAGTTTAAAGCTGCAATCATTATAACTGAAGTTAGCATCTCTAACGTTTCCTCTGTTCATAACAAAATGTATTTCTCTAATGACAAAGTTTCTACAAATAGCTATCTAACTCATGCAGTAAAAATAAAATATCATCTTCCATATGAAACATCACTAGTTTGTGTTGCAACAAGTACGGTCACTTCTTGGCCTGGACGGTTTTGATGATGAGCATACTCATCTCGGCGTAACGCTTAGCACAGTGAGTGAGACATGAAGACTCAGTTGAGCTGAACTTACTTCCCGGTGCGCTTGTGACGCATTTGTCCCAACACACGCTTGTCAGCTTCGCCACCATCTCGTTCATCATCACCCTCTGCTGTTCTTCCTGTTCATATATATATATATATATATATATGTTTCAAATGATTAAAACCAAGGGTTTGTAGCTTGTTCATTAGAGGCTTACATTAAGGAAGCGAAGCAGTTCAGGATTGTTCGCGGCGGAGGGATCCATAGAGGCGTCTGTCTCTGGTTGAATCTAATTTTTCTCGGCCGGCGACTGAAAACCCCTAATGTTTGTCAGCTTAAACCCCACAAAGAGGTCTCTATCCGAAAATAAAACATAGGAAAAGCCCATTGGGCTTAAAGGTCCAGTTGAGAAAAAAAAGCTATAGCGTGTTAATGATTAAGTATACATAAACTTTAGTCAACCATAAGGGTTTCTTTCCGTAATTTCCTATCAACTAGTTTAAGTGGCCTATCTGTTATTCCATTATCCATTTAGTATCCCACTCATCACCCACTGATTAAATAAAATTTAATTATCTTTCAAACATTCTTCAGTTGTTAAAAAAAAAGAGTTGTAAAAGCCTTGTCTCCACATCCCCTTAACAGAAATTAAAATAAAAATCATATACCAAATCTTAAGAGTACTAACTAGTAACTATATTGTGTTCCTACATGAAAAGGAATCTTTAGGGGTCAAAGGAGGAAAACAGGACGGAACAAGACAGATGAAGTTGCCGGCTCGTAACGTGTGTAGAGAAAAAAAAACAAAGAAAACAAGGAAAATGTGGCAAAGAAGACATTTTGACAAAATAGTGGTTGGTTGGTTGTGACTTGACTTGATTATTATTAAATTTTGTGTACACTATTCAAAGAAAGGCAATGCAAATTGCATTATTATCATATGCGAATTTGTCAACGTTGGCGAGATAGAGCGCGCGTGGTCAGCACGAAGAAGGGAGGGTAGAGAGAAAGTTTCACCAGCTTTTGTTTTGCGCTCTTCTTAAAAACCAACCAAACCACCCATCTTCTCCACCACCACCACCACCACCTAACCACATTCAAGAAACATTTCTCTCTTTATCGTTCCTCACACACGTCTCTCTCTCGCTCTCTCTCTCTGATCACTGCTCGTCTTCCCTCTCTTATCCGTAAGTTTTATGTGTCTCCTAAAGGGATTGTGATATTCACATTGATTCTTTGCTACATCTGATACTGTTTAGGCTTTAGTCGTTCATAGCTTCGTATCCACCGTGCGTGAAGATAATTTCACGACTTTGTAATGCTCTTTAGACTCATTGCTTTACAGATTTTTATTTTTTTTTCTTTTTTTTTTGCTAGCTTTCTGTGTGGTCATGTAACCATCTGATCTAACTAACCATTCTCCATCATCGAATAATATACCTTTGTGGAAAATAAGGTTCTGTGTATCAAAGACTACTTTGTTTCTTGTTGTTTCAGATTCTTCACATCGCAACAAGAATGGTTAATTGTCCTGGAGACTCCAACCAAACCCACATGGCTTCTCACTTAGACATTCTCCGTTGCCCATTCCTGAGGAACATCAACGAGCCCACTAACCTCTCCTTCTCTTCATCCTTGCCTTTTCCCATCCCTGTAAGCATCCACTGAAACTGTCTCTCATCTATCAGATGCTTTTTACTGACTAATAACTCCTTTCAGGTGCGAGTAGCAAAAGGACCAATTTTTGAGGATGGACCCAATTTTGACACTGCATTTAGGCTTTTCCATGGACAAGATGGTGTTGTCCCTCTCTCGGACAACACTCTCGCTGGAGCGGAGAAGCCTGCGCTTTCCGCTCCTGCGTTCCATCCACTTGCTGCTAAGGCGGCGACGATTAGTCTCTCATCCTTTGGACATGGAGGGCCTTTTGGATTTGATGCGTTTTCCGACATGTTTAAGAATCAAAAGAAGAAGTCAGACTCTTTCAAAAAGAAAGATTCTTCTTCTAAGGTAAATCTTTCTTCTCAAATCTAATGTGCATTAGTTACATGAACATGAGATGAAAACTCAAGAACGCTTGAAACGTGCAATGTCTTGGATATGCAAAACACAAACCTAATCTAATAGAAAACTTTATTTTCCTATTCTAAATTTTCTTATTGTGTTTCATCTTAACATATTAAACATTTATTAATATGTTAAGTTTCCACTTCCAACAATTAGAAAACTCATGAACATCGCTTACTTGTTGTTTTGCTCTTTTAGGGAGGAACCACGAGTCTATGAGTGACGACTGGCTTCAAACAGGAAACTGCCCTATTGCTAAATCGTATCGAGCTGTAAGTGGTGTAGCACCCCTCGTGGCAAAGATCCTGCAACCCCCTCCTGGAATGCAATACAAGTGTCCCAAAGCAATCGTCGCAGCTCGAGCAGCCATCTCAAAAACAGCTTTCGCCAAGAACCTCCGGCCACAACCTTTATCATCCAAAGTACTAGTCATCGGGATGCTGGGGATGGCCCTGAACGTGCCTCTAGGTGTTTGGAGAGAGCACACTGAAAAGTTCTCTGCATCTTGGTTTATAGCTCTACACGCAGCGGTTCCTTTCATAGGAATACTGAGGAAGTCTGTGTTGATGCCTAAGATGGCGATGGTTTTTACCATCGCAGCGTCTGTTATGGGACAGGTGATTGGGTCAAGAGCAGAGAGGTATAGGCTTAAGTCCGTAGCTCAGAAGAAACTGACGTTGACAGGACACGATAAAGTGGATGGAAGGTGCGGTGATAAAGTGGTGATGAAATGGAATCCCATGTTGCTTGAAGTAACAAGTCCTGTGTCTACTGGAGCATCTAGTGTTGTCTGCTAAAAGATTTTGGTTTCTTCTTCGAAAAGCTCGATATATGTATAGTTATTTTTTTTCTTGTTTTGGCTAGGGGTGGGCACGATTACTTGCTACTCGGCTTGTACTCGCTACTTGATTCGTACTTGGCTCTTAAAGTCGAGTACTCGTTTTGTGCAAGTCGAGTATCAAGTCGTTTATTTCAATTACTTGCAAGTACAAGACAAGTATCAAGTACTAAAACAAAAACAACTACTTGGCGATGTTGGCTTGTTACTCGTGACTTATTACCTGATTTACTACCCGTTTTTACTTGTGGACAAAAATATCTCTAAATTAGAATCAAATTATTTGTTTATACGAGAAATAGATTAAAATGATATATTATAAAATTATTTTATAGTTTTTATTTTATTTTATATATATCATATATTAGACTTAAAACATATGAAAAGTAAAGAAATATTTTCTATTTTAGCTTAGAATTATAACTACTAAATTTCTTAAACTCATATGCACGGTTTAAGTAGATAAAATATTAAATAACTTATCGATAATTTATAAACTAATTTAGAAATAGCAAATAGTAAAACATGGTAATTACTTGCAAGTATTTGCAAGTATATTAAATTTTAGCAAGTACTTGAAAGTGCAAGTACTCGTTTTTAGTAAACCAAGTACAAGTCTAAAATTTCATTACTCGAACAAGTCAAGCCAAGTGCCAAGTACGCCAAAAATGGCAAGTAATTGGCTTGTGCCCACCCCTAGTTTTGGCCATTGTATTTGAGAATTTTTAAAATGTTTGAGGAAGATGAGAATAAGTGTTCAATCTTATTTTATACACATTTTAAAAGAAATGAAAGAATAAATGATTTACTATAAACTAATATTAGATGATAAATTAAGCTTATCTTAACTCTAAGATGAATCTTCCAATAATGGTTACAATCTTACTCACATTGCAATTATGTTGTATATTTGCACTATTATTTTTATTAAATCACTGTCACGTAAAATATACCATTTTGATATCCAATAAAAATTTGGCATTATTTTTAGTTAAATATGTAATTTATCTAATATTGTATTCAGTAATAGTCTATACTATCTTGATTATTATATAAAAATCTATGTTTTTATATTATATATATTAACAAAATTTATATTTCCCATACGTTTAAGAGCACATTTTATTTATATATTAATCTATAAAATTTACATCTAATATTTTAGAAATTTTATATAAAATAGAACCTATTAAAATGTTTCATTCCAGTTGACTCATGTCCTATTCTCATAATAGCAACAATTAATCTATTAAAATTTTATTGATTAATTTTTATCTATGAGAAATTGGTAAATAACAAAATTGGTAGCTTATCCATCGCTAAATTGATTTTAGCTATATATTGAATGTTTCAACATTACGTATGTGGCTTTGGTTGATTGATATTTTTAGGTAATGATATGTTGTATAAAAACAAAAAAAAATAGAATATCTTTTAAAAATAAATATCTTAGAATAGAAAGAAAGTAAAACTAATCAGTCATTACTTTTAGCTTTTTCCGGATCATCATACACAACAATTTAAAGACTTATATATATATATGTTCACATATAAGGTTCCTTATATCACACAAACTAACAAAACTTTTATTTCAAAAAGAAAAAAATACAATGTCAACATCTAGATTTGCTTTATTTTGTATCGTCCTAGTTTTTATTGGTAGTTTTCATGAAGGTATATCATATTTAGTTTTTTACTCTTAGTCCAATCCCTTTATCTTCTTATAATTAAAAATATAATAATTTTCTCCATCATTTTTAATTATGCAGGTTCTAACTTCAAAGTTGATGCTCAGCCACCATATTGCTATAGGGCAGCAAATTCAAACTGGTGTTGCACCTTAAAACCGAAAGGGTGTCGAGGGAGCAAAGTGGAATGTGACGCGATTTGTAAACTCTAACATAATCATTGAATTTTCCAGAAGAAAGTTTCTATAATTACAATTTTCAAAATGTTTTCTTACTTCTATCATTCTAATTTTAAATAATGAATAGCAAATACTGTTTTACAGGAACAACTAGTGTTGTCTGCTATAAGGTTTTGATATTTTTTCGAAGAGAACAAATTGTTGTTCTTTTTTCTGACTTATGCAGTTGTATTTAATAAATTTTTATATATTTTAGAAAAACAAGAATAAAATAATAATTAAGTGTTAATTTTTATTTAAATGACGTAAAAACTCGGCTGAATTAAATAAAATAAAAGATATAATTAGTAAATAAACTAGAAACTCTATAAATTACTATTTAATAGATTAATAACTACAAAAAATAACAAATATTAGTGGCTCGAATTAGACAATTGAAAAATAAAATATTTGATAAGATATTAAATACTTTTTTTAAATTATAATTTAACATTGCAATATTTGTTTTAACCACAATGAACTCAACTCATAACTTTCTTGACACTACAAAAGATGTTATGATTATTTTATTATATTATATCTAAACACAAATTTACATTAGATAGTAAATACACTACAATAAGAACAAGATGAAAGTCAAATTTAAATTAGATAAACCACAATTTCTTTAAAAGTATATATAGTAAACTAATATTTTCAAATATAAGAATAAATATTATGTTTACTCTATTATTAATTTATAGAATATTTATTCTCGAATAACTGAAAATACATAATTTGTTGTTTATGCATTTCACGGGTAAGTTGGTAAAGTTGAATTTTAGACATAAACAAGGTTAGTGATGAGGAAAATTTAAGATTTTCTTGAAAAATTAAAAAGTGTCTTCCAGTTATGGCATGTTTAATGGGGTTTTTAGGAGAGGTTCTTAACCAAAAAAAGTGGTGGGCTCCGTCATTTTTTTTAGTAATCGGTTCTTAAAATTTTTAATTAAGAACTGATTCTTACACTGTTTCGTGTACCCCACTGACACGTAGCGGTCCATAATTGATTCGTTTTTAATTTTTAATTTCTTTTTTAACCATAGAAAAAAAGTTAAAAACTCCCAAATGGAAGTTATAGCATTGAACATGCTCTTATGTGATTATGTTCACAATTGTACTAAATTTTAAATGTTTTTTGGAGATTGTATGAGCAAGACGTCGGTTGGTTGTCTAGTGGTTTAAAACAGTGAGTTTCACGATCACTTTTTTGGTATACTCTTTTTTTCTTTTTTTGAATTATGTTGTCGTTGAGAAAACGCGAGTGAAGCACGGATAAACAAAAATACGTAAAAGAGAATTCAAGATTGAGATAAATACTCATTTTAATGTTTGTTTACTGATTATGTGAATGAATAATTTACAAATATGTAAATCCGTATTTTAACAGCCACAAGATCCTAATGACATCCATTTAAAGTGAATACATTTTTGAGAAATTATCAATAATACTAATTTCTTTGTACTATTTTTTTAAAATACCTTAATCACTTTTATCTTTATTTCTAAGAGGAAAAAACACACTTATAATTATTGGGTTAATTAATATAAAATTTAAAATTTAGAGTTAAGGGGTAGTATAGGGTGGAGATAGGGTTTATGAATGTAAAATTTATGATTCTAACTAATTTTAAAAAAATTATCCTTAAAAATAGTATTTTTAAAAATATCTCTTTAATGAAGGTAAAATAAAAAATAATATAAGAAAATTGGTATTTTTGAAAATTCTCTTACATTTTTTCTAATCATAAATAGTATATTGTACTGCATGTGCTAAAAGTCTCTACACCTCTTAAATATTGATAACTAGTGGTTTGTCCGCGCTACGCGCGGATTGTTCTTAACGTTTTTTGTTCAAATTTATTTTTCATAAGTTTATATGCTTTCAGTTGGATTTGTTTTGTAGGATAGGGTTTTTGTTTGTGGATGGTTAAGTGAGTGCTATGCAGTCACTGCCGCGTGAGATGGTGCATGGTAGTCGCTTACATATTACTTTAGGATTTGGGTGTTCCTATGTTTTTTATTCTGTCTAAAAAAGCCGTGATTTCTTTTAAAAGAGTTTTTGCACTTGTTTATTAATTGTTGTAGCAACATTGTCATAATTGTTTTTAGTCTATATTGATTTAAAAAATTTCCTAAGCTATTTCATTTTACTAAATTTTGCTCTTACCTATTATTGGGATTGAATTTTAGTTACAGATTTGTTTTTGAAAATATTAGATTTGGAAATTGGTGGACCTGCATTTTAACGTTAACAGCGCGTAGACTTCATGAATACTCTCTATGATCCCTTCATGCCTTCAAAAATGAGAATGACACCATTATGCTTGACTGCATAATCTATGATATATAGTTTTCGTTAATGAGACCTTGTCTTGCTCTTGTTTGAACTACATAACATATCTGTTTATAAATGTCAAAAATGGTGGGCTTAGATGTTGCAACTCAATCGTGATATATGCTAAATTCTAGATTTTAACCGGGGTAGGCAAGTGGGATGTTAGAGAATATGATCATGTACCTTTTTAACGATCAAGAGAATCTCAAATTAGTTTATTAAGCAAATGATACCTCTCCATACCAAGGCTTTGATGACTTGAGCCCTATGCTTGGCTTTATTTAATCCTCCAGCAACAAAATCATCCGTGATACAGCCATATAATTAAGAGGTTTGGTTTCAGAAATCCACCCGAACAAACCAAAGGATAAGAGAAAATCACAGTCACATTGGAATTTAGTGTCCACTGCAATTTCTGAGAATCTCCAAAGTGAAGTAATGAAAATTAAACTCTCAATGAAGATAATGCATGTGAATCGAAAGAAGATTTAATTTTTAAAAAACTTTAATCTGGAAATCAGATTACTAAAATGTTTCTTTTGATACCATATTCCTCAGTGCCTCATTTATTTTTTGAAATATTTTGGAGTGTATAGTTGTGACCTATAGCTTTTGTGTGATGCATATCTGTGATTTACAGAAAAAAATGACCAAAAACACAACTCCTTGATCTCCTCCTGCCAAATATGTTCTGATCTATCTACATCATGGGTGAAATTTTATATTCATGTGAGTGTATGATCATTTCAGTATATAGTAAACATTAAACACATAAACATGATAGGCTCTAGTTATTCTCACATGATCATGCGTTGTTTGAATTGGTTACTGAGTTCCTTGAGCTATATTTTCCCTGATTATAGCAAGTTAGAAACCTACACAAAAGCATAACTGATGAACAACTCAAATTTGATAGGCGTATGGAATTCTTCCTAAACTTAAGCAAATGCAGGAAAAGTACCATAACAACTTGGGGTCTGTATGAAGCTCTCAATTCTGTCGAGAATTTGAGCAATGTTAGTTTTATTTACCTTTAATTGTATTGAAGCTCATTTAGTCTGTATAATATCATTTTTTTCCTATTTGTTCAATCAAAGTGTCCACTGCAAATCATTAAAAGATGAAAGCCAAAAAAAAAAATCAAAACCCGTTAAGAAACGTACAGATGGTTTCATTCTGTTCCGAAGTCTTGCATTTCTTCTTCTTTCTTCCATTTCCAGTGCTTATATATAAACATCCAGTAGTTAGAACTGTTTCAATTAACATCTAAGCAAAAATATAAAACCTCGAGAAACTGAAAAGAAGAAGAAAATCTAATAATAAGAAAAACCTTGATTTGGTTTATCTTTCTTGGTCCTTCCAAAAAGAAACTGTCGAACGTCCAACTATGGTGAATAATTGGTTACAAAGAGGAGATGGAGGATACTTAAATTAGATTTAGTGAGAGATCTGGATGGCATAAATGATCAAGTTTATGAGGAAGTGTGACAAAGTTTCAAGCGTTACAACTCGGTTTTGTCAGAGCCGCTGGAATATAGGGGAACCGAGCAGACACTGTCGAAGAAGAGGAAATATGTTAATTAGGGCTTTTTGTTCAAATGAGAGATTGGGCTTCGTAAGAAACATAAGCAGCCCAAAATTGAATTCCAAAAAGCTGGCTTACGGGAATTAAGATGGACACGTGTATTCTTTTGCCCTAAGGAGGAGTGAAAAAAGTCTACTTTATTATTATAGATAGATATTGATTACTAGTCAATTTCAAAATAAACAAATCCCTAATGGATTTGGAAGAGATCCTAGAAGTTGATAAATCATTTAGGTTCGTACAAGCAAAAGTCTAAAATGGTCTTTGTCTCTTGTATGATATAAGCTGGAGTACTCGTTATGATATTTATCATATGTACACGGGTATAATATTTATAAAATAAACCAAATTATTATGATTGATTGATTTTTTCTTTTATTTATTAAATAATTTTTATTTATATGCTTGATAAATAATTAAAATATTATAAAATAGTTATGTTAAATATACTATATTGTTATTTTGATTAAATATATAATTTCAAACATATTAATTTGAATTGGTTAAGTTCTTTTACGCATAGTGGGTTTATATTTCAGTAAAATTATGATTTTTCAGCATAAATTATAATTTATTTTTGTTTAAATTAGATTAAGTCATGTTATTCATTCATTTAGACTTGTAAACATATATTTATAAATTCTGCAATAAAGTAATATATGTTTTTGGCCTAAATTTAATATAAAAAAATTTAAGTGTTGATCGTTCTAAAATGAAATAAGTAAATCAAGTTCGTGATCTTTTAAATATATCGACCTTTCTAATTTAAAACATAATAATAATTAAAATTTATTAAGTATCATTAGAAAAGTTTGACGTGAGCGTTACATCAATTAACTTGGGCAAATAATATTATAGAGATATATGATCATTTGTACATATATAAATATGTGGAATTTTGCTTTGAAAAAAAAATAAAACATAAAAGAGTAATGATTTGAAAAATAAATAAATAAATAAAGCAAAAAGGAATTTCGAAAATTACCATGGTGGAGTTATTAACTTGATGCTCAAATCAACATTTGAATCCGCCAAATGTTGCTAGTTATCTCTATAATATGATATATAAACGCTTGCATTTTGTTCAAGGGCCTTTTGTTATTTCTTTCATAGTATTGTTATCGCGTCGTACGAGAAAACTAATAAGGCCCGAGTCAGATTTGGGACCAAAACAATTAGGTTGGAATGCATCACATGATGTTGATACGCTCTTACAATTTGTGGCAAGTCCCCTTGATATCAACTTTGTTTTCAGAAGTTGAGTTTGTTTCTTTTACATAAAAACCGGATGAGTAAAATCCGCTTTCAGCTTCAGAGTAACGTCTGACCATAATATATAACACGTTTTGTTCTTTACGAAAATGTACTGTATATAAGTTGTTTTTTATAAGCATGTTAATTTCGTTTAATGAATGGTAGGAGTTTGTAAATGATTACAAAGTTTTTCTTCCAGAAAAACTATATAAGTTAGTAGAAGTTTTCATGTACTCGACCACTCAACTACGTATTTGAAAAAAAAAACTACGTATTTGATCCGAAAAAACTTCATCGTCTTTCTCATGGCTAATGGAAATGCATGTTCAACTGGAATGATTAGTCCATCCGCGTCATAGAACATAATTAATCCTAAAATCCAAATGAAGATTTTTATTATTTTTTATTTTATTTTTGTTTGATTTTTAAAAAATTAAAATTAAAAATATTAATCGCGGACCGCTATGTATTGGTGGGGACCACAAACAATGTAAAATTCTACCACAATCAGCTCTTATTTTTGCATATGGAAAAAATGAATTTTGTGTTTTTTGTGGAGTCCAAGCTACAAAAAATGTTAAGAACCCCTTTTTTTCATGGTAGCGTCGCCTCCGTCGTCACCCGCCGCGGCGGTTCGCCAGGACGCCGCTATCTGGACTCCAGCTCCTCTCTCGCTAATCGAATCCGCTGCCGACGAGAAATCACCGTTTCGCCTTTCTGAGAGAAGAGAGAAGAGAGAAGAAGAAGAGAGAAGAGAGAAGAAACAAAAGAAACGGAGCAACCTCTCCACCTCTCCTTTGCCCAATAGAAACATAACACGTGCCCCTAAGCGACGTTTTTTAATGGCCTTAATTAAGGTATGCCTCTTGTCTTTTTGCCTTTTGATTTACTTATTTTAATGACATTTTATTTAAGAGATGCCATTAAGATACAACAATAAACATGCTCTTATGATCTTAGTCAGTTGACTTTATATGTTCTTTTTCTCTCCCTGAACTGATGATTCTCTAACAAATCAGATTTTCTCAGGATTGTTAAGTACTATCTTTTTCTCGATAAATGAATGCTTAGTTCAAAAAAAAAATAAACTGTGTAAGTTAGTGACCAGTCTCTTAATGCATGTGCATAATTAGAGAATTGCAAAAAGTTTTAAATGGTTTGGTTAATCAGCTTGGATCGATTCAAAATCTATACACACTCCACAATGTACAAAATTCTTTTTATGGAGAAGATAGAACAAGAAATCATTATTTTGAATATTGCAAAATATATTTTATTACAACCGTGCAGGGCGTGTGTACTGTTTTTTTTTCCTGTCAAACTCACACATTAAATCTTTTTTCTCACATATTGCATTTAGGGATGTTTAAAAAGCATCTGATAAAAAAATCAAAAGCTGAAGAATAAAAGAAATCAAATCTTTTACCAAACAAATATTACATAATATGATGCAAATGAATTATTATTTACTTTAGATTAGTTATTATTATTAATCAAATTTGTTATAAATAATAAGATCTGTTACCTTTTTATGAAATATCAACTAATAGGTAAAACATATATGAATTATGTCCTTTTTATTATGTTCTTATTTGGATCATTTGATATGGCCCAAGGATTTTATTTTTAGCTTCTAAGGAGAATTTGTGATCTTAGTTGTGTTTTTGACCAAATCTTATCTTAGTTGTTTATGATCTAATAGTTTTTCTAAAACATCAAAAACTATTAAAAAAAATCACGTCTGTAAACAAAGATGTGTTACCATTCAAACAGAAAGTGGCTATCTGTTTAAGCAGTGGATTCGATCATCCAACCTCCTTAAATATTTGTTATGAGATCTCACCCACAATGCTATTTACCTATAAATTTTTTTTTTTTTTTTTTTGTTTTAACCTGGGATATCCCAGGCCCAGAAGACCCAGACTAATCCCAAGGGGAAGGAATGTCCACGGATAGACGCCCCTCCCAGTTTTTCAAATGGGCCGAAAGCATGGCCCATATCCGTGTGGTGACCAGATGCATCATGAGGTAGTTCCCTCCAGCAGGGTTCGAACCCCCTACATGGGTGCAGGCGGGGACCCGATCATTATCATTGGGCCACGATGATCCGGTCAATTTTCTTCCTCTGTCTTTCTTTCTTTTCCAACCCATTTCTCTTCTCTTTCTTTTGTCTTCGTCCAGTTTTGGGATCTTAATTACACCACAGCAAACAACAACAACAGCTATATATTTGTCTTGTTTGTCCTCTTGTTTTTTTTTAAATTTTCTAACAATCAATAAGAAAAATAAAAAACCTGAATTTTAATAATGGGAGAAAAAAGAACGCCGTCGATGAATCTTGGGGTTCAAGTGTCGATGAGAGTGTTAGCCATTGGCACCGCATTGGCCTCCATGGGGCTCATGATCACTAACCGTGAAGTCGCCTCTATTTATGGCATTGCTTTTGAGGCTAAATACAGCGACTCATCAGCCTTTAGGTATTCTCTATTGCTCATTTCATCAAAGTGCACATACTGATCTTATTAGTGAATTAAAAGATGATGGAATTAAGCAACAACAATCTGCGTCATGAAATTTCACTAATTCACATTAAAAGTACGTATAAGAAATAATTCACAGATTTTGGTAGGAAAATTTGCAAAAAAAAAGAGAAATATCCCTCTACTAAGAGGTTATGTAAAAATAAATTTCAGACTTAAAAATTTCATGTCTCATTCATCCTGTCGTGTAACCAATATTAGGAACAAAAGTTTCACATAAGTAGTTACAAAGAATCCTAACAATATATAAAATAGATGGACCACTCTATTTATCACCAATTGATTTTAGATTGAAAAATCATCTAGCTTAATATGATATTAGAATCCGATATAATCAATCCAACCCAATCCATCATTGATGCGATTCAAAGTCGGCTCACAATATTTACCAAACCTTCCAAAATTAACGTTCGAATAACCATTTTTTCGAGTGAGCGTATTAGGACCTGCATGCAAACAATGAAAGTATATATGTAACCTTTGCTACGTTTCGCAGGTATTTGGTGTACGCGGATATAGCTATCTCCGCCATGACATTGTTTACGCTCGCATGGGCTTGTTTAGCTGTCCGTAAACAAGGACTTGTTTTTGCACTCTTCTTCTTTGATTTGGTAATTATTATCCATTTTTTTCAATCTGAATATTTGATATGTAAATTAGACGTAATGAACGTTTGAGAATGTTGTTACAGCTTGCGACGTTGACGGCCATGTCAGCTTTCTCTGCGGCCACATCGGAGGGTTACATTGGAAAGTACGGTAACACACACGCCGGTTGGCTTCCGATCTGCGGTTATGTACATGGTTACTGCAATCGTGGGTCTCTCTTGTTGAAGATAGTTTGGCCGGTGGTCTTCATTACGGCTAGGCGGTGCCGTAAATGTTGAAGGAGAAGAAGTCAAAAATGGAAGGTTCATCTTTCCACAAAAATGGCTGCCACCAACCTCACCTTCCTCTATAAATACCAAGCCTTGGAGGAAGCATTCGATCATCCCAAAATCCCAAAAATTGCAGAGAGAAAGGAAGAAGAAGAAGAAGAAGAACGTAAGAGAGAGAATGAGCGGGAGAAAAAAAAAAAAAAAAACAAATTTTTTTTTCTTAAGATAATTTCCTCCGGGTATTTGGGATCGGGTTGAGAGAGAATTATTTAAAGAGTTTGTTATTTTCTCCTTTTATAACGAGAGAATTATTATTGTTTTCTCCGTTATAATTGAGAGGTTGTAACTCCTATTATTTTCCTCGGAATAAATTCTTCTACTTTGTCCGTGGTTTTTTCCCTTTGGGGTTTTCCACGTTAAATCCGGTGTTCCATTTATTGCATTATTTCTCAAATTATTAGCTGCGACCCTGCTCTATCCAGTCCGATTTCTACAACAAGTGGTATCAGAGCATAGGTTCTGGAAGAAGCAATGGCGGCAAAATTTGAGATCGAAAAATTCAACGGCAGCAATTTTGCGCTGTGGAAGTTGAAGATGAAGGCTATTTGAGGAAAGATAGCTGCTTAGCGGCCATTAGTGAAAGGCCGGCTACATACACGGATGATGATAAGTGGAACGAGATGGACGGGAATGCTATTGCAAATCTTCACCTTACTTGCAGATGGAGTGTTGTCAAGTATTGAGGAGAAGAAGACTGCAAAGGAGATATGGGATCACCTTGCAAAATTGTACGAGGCCAAGTCGCTGCACAACAAAATTTTCCTTAAGAGGAAGCTTTATACTCTACGGATGGCGGAATCTACTTCAGTGACGGAGCACATCAACACCTTGAATACTTTATTTTCTCAACTCACTTCGTTGAGCTATAAAGTAGAATCACAGGAGCGTGCTGAGCTTCTACTTCAAAGTCTACCAGATTCATATGATCAACTCATCATCAACTTAACAAATAATGTCTCCACCGACAGTCTAGTCTTTGACGACGTTGCAGCTGCGGTTCTGGAAGAAGAAAGTCGGCGCAAAAGTAAGGAAGACAGACGAGAAACTCCACAAGTGGAGGCATTGACGGTGCTGAGAGGAAGATCAATGGAGCATGGCTCAAGTGGGAGTCACAAACATGGTAGATCAAAGTCAAGAAGTAAGAAGATTTATAAATGCTACCACTGTGGCAAGAAGGGTCACTTGAAGAAGGATTGTTGGGAATTAAAGAATTCCAACCCTCAAGGAAATGTTGCAAACACTTCAAATAATGGAGTAGCCTTGTGTTGTGAAGCAGCAATTTCAAGCGAAAACATGAGAAGGTTCGCTGATATATGGTTGTTCGACTCAGGAGCTACATATCACATGACCTCTAGAAGAGATTGGTTCCATTAATATGAACCTATCTGTGGAGGATCTGTGTACAGTTGCAATGATCATGAGCTTAAGATTGTTGGCACTGGGTCCATTCAGATGAAGATGTATGATGGTACAATTCGTACTATTCATGAGGTGCGGCACATGGAAGGCCTGAAGAAGAATTTATTATCTATGGGGCAACTTGATGATCTTGGTTGCAAAGTTGAAGTCGAGAATGGAACTCTAAGAGTAATTAGAGGAGCAATTGTGCTTATGAAAGGAGAGAAGATAGCTGCGAAGTTATACATGTTAAAAGGAGAAACTCTGTCAGAATCAGAAGCATCTGTTGCTTCAAGTTGTTCCAGTGAGAAGGCTACAACGGTGTGGCATCAGAAACTTGGGCATATGTCGGAACAAGGCATGAAAATTCTTGCAGAGAAGAAGTTACTTCCGGGTCTCACAAAGGTATCATTATCCTTTTGTGAGCATTGTATTACAAGCAAGCAGCATCGGTTGAAGTTTAGCACATCGAGTTCTAGAAGTAAAAATGTTCTAGAATTGGTTCACTCTGATGTGTGGCAAGCACCAGTTACATCACTAGGAGGAGCGAAGTACTTTGTGTCCTTCATCGATGACTACTCTAGGAGATGTTGGGTGTATCCTATCAAGAGTAAGGCGGATGTGTTTTCAGTCTTCAAAGTTTTCAAAGCACGGGTGGAACTTGAATCTGAAAAGAAGATCAAGTGTTTGAGGTCAGATAATGGAGGTGAATACACTGGTGATGCATTTAGCAAATTCTGTAAAGAAGAGGGCATCAAAAGACAGTTCACTACATCATACACTCCTCAACAAAATGGAGTGGCAGAGCGGATGAACAGGACTCTGTTAGAAAGAACAAGAGCAATGTTGGGAGCTGCAAGCTTAGAGAAGAAGTTTTGGGCAGAAGCAGTCAACACCGCCTGTTATGTGATAAATCGGTCGCCATCAACGGCAATTGAGTTGAAGACACCGATGGAGATGTGGACAGGAAAGCCCGTAGACTATTCAGACCTCCATATATTTGGGAGCCCAGTGTACGTGATGTACAATAACCAAGAAACTACAAAACTAGATCCAAAATCTAGAAGGTGCTTGTCTTGGGATATGCTGATGGAGTGAAGGGGTATCGCCTGTGGGATCCCACTGCCCACAAGGTTATAATCAGCAGGGATTTTATCTTCACAGAAGATAAAAAGATCGAGGAAGAAATTTATATGCTCCAACCAGAAGGTTTTGAAGAAAAAGAAAAGGAGAACTTGGTTTGCAGGTTAAACAAATCTCTGTACGGTCTAAAACAGGCGCCAAGATGTTGGTACAAGAGATTTGATTCCTTCATTATGAGCCTTGGATACAGCAGACTCCATGCAGACCCTTGCGCATATTTCAAGAGGTTTGGTGAAGGAGAGTTCATTACATTACTGCTGTATGTAGACGACATGTTGATAGCAGGCCCCAACAATGATCGTATCAATCAATTGAAGGCACAATTGGCTAGGGAGTTTGAGATGAAGGACTTGGGACCAGCAAACAAGATTCTAGGGGATGCAAATTCACCGAGACAGAAATAATAGGAAGATTTGGCTTTCACAGAAGAATTATTTGAAGAAAATCTTGCGAAGGTTCAACATGCAAGATTGTAAGCCAGTTTCTACCCACTTCCTATTAATTTCAAGTTATCCTGCAATATGAGTCCTAGCAGTGAAGAAGGAAGGATGGAAATGTCTCGAGTACCGTATGCATCAGCAGTGGGTAGCTTAATGTTCGCAATGATTTGTACACGACCTGACATTGCACAAGCAGTGGGAGTAGTAAGTCGGTACATGGCGAATCCTGGTAAAGAGCACTGGAATGCCGTAAAGAGGATCCTAAGATACATTAAGGGTACCTCGGATGTTGCATTATGTTATGGAGGATCAGACTTTATTGTCAGAGGCTATGTTGATTCAGATTATGCAGGAGATCTGGATAACAGCAAATCCACAACGGGATATGTGTTTGCACTTGCTGGCGGAGCTGTAAGTTGGGTTTCAAAACTACAGTCGATTGTGGCGACATCAACAACTGAAGCAGAATATATAGCAGCTACACAAGCTAGTAAAGAGGCAATGTGGTTGAAGATGGTAATGGAGGAACTCGGGCACAAACAAGAGAAAATTTCTCTCTTTTGTGACAGTCAGAGTGCCGTGCATTCTAGCAAGGAATCCAGCCTTTCATTCAAAAACCAAACATATACGAGTCCAGTATCACTTCGTTCGTGAGAAAGTGGAAGAGGGCACGGTGGATATGCAGAAGATTCATACGAAAGAAAACGTAGCAGATTTTCTGACGAAAAGCAGTCACTACTGACAAGTTTATTTGGTGTCGATCCTCTTGTGGCCTGATGGAGACGTAAGCAACATGAGATGACAAGGTAGAAAGAATGGTGTGAAGATCCGATTGATCCTCAATCAAATCTTCAAGCGGGAGATTGTTGAAGATAGTTTGGCCGGTGGTCTTCATTACGGCTAGGCGGTGCCGTAAATGTTGAAGGAGAAGAAGTCAAAAATGGAAGCTTAATCTTTCCACAAAAATGGCTGCCACCAACCTCACCTTCCTCTATAAATACCAAGCCTTGGAGGAAGCATTCGCATCATCCCAAAATCCCAAAAATTGCAGAGAGAAAGGAAGAAGAAGAAGAAGAAGAACGTAAGAGAGAGAATGAGCGGGAAGAAAACAAATTTCTTTTTCTTAAGATAATTTCCTCCGGGTATTTGGGATCGGGTTGAGAGAGAATTATTTAGAGAGTTTGTTATTTTCTCCTTTTATAACGAGAGAATTATTATTGTTTTCTCCGTTATAATTGAGAGGTTGTAACTCCTATTATTTTCCTCGGAATAAATTCTTCTACTTTGTCCGTGGTTTTTCCCTT
>CAJHQP010010420.1:0-18654 GCA_905132765.1 Moricandia arvensis
GAATGGTGGGCAAGCTCATATACCTAACCATTACTCGACCAGATGTATGCTTTGCTGTGAACCAAGTCAGTCAGCATATGCAAAGCCCTAAGGTACATCACTGGAACATGGTGGAGAGGATCTTGAGATACTTGAGAGAAGCTCCTGGTCAAGGTGTATGGATGGCTTGCAATGCAAGTACTGAAGTGGTAGGATATTGTGATGCTGATTGGGCTGGAGACAGAGTTGATAGGAGATCAACCACTGGCTACTGCACCTTTATTGGAGGAAATTTGGTCACATGGAAGAGCAAGAAGCAGAAGGTGGTGTCTTGCTCAAGTGCTGAGGCAGAGTACCGATCTATGAGGAAGCTAACTAGTGAACTCATATGGATCAAGGGACTGCTAAAGGACTTGGGTATAGAGATCACTACACCAATGACCATGCACTGTGACAACCAGGCAGCAATCCATATTGCCTCTAACTCAGTCTTTCACGAGAGGACCAAGCACATAGAAGTGGACTGTCATAAAGTTAGACAAGCAGTGGAGCAGCAAGTCATTCTTCCATGTTACACTAGAAGTGAGGATCAGTTAGCTGATATATTCACTAAGGCAGCCAGCAGCAAGGTCTGTGAATTCATTCATCCTAAGCTTGGACTCATAGACCTCACTTGTCACTGATCTCCTTGCCATGAAGTATTCTACTCTTTTTCCTTAGCTTGGTTTTTATCCCAAGTGATTTTTTCCAAGTTAAGGTTTTAATGAGGGAATGCTTCATGGTTTCCAAGCTTGATCAATCCATATGCTCAAGCTTGAGGGGGAGTGTTGACAAGAAGCAATAAGAAGACAAGAAGGAAAAAGGGTTCAGATGGTTGCAAGATCACTTGGTCCTTACAGACTTGGAACACAAGTCTGTCCGTACAAGCCTTGATGATCAAGCAACCTTTCTGGTCCCAAATAACTTAGAAGACAAGGAGAAGAAGAAGGATCTCGTCTGGTTCAAGTTTAAAGAGAGTTGGGCAAGAAAAGAATTAAAAAGGATTAAGGATAAGTCTTCCATCATTTGGTGTCCTGTCCCTTTCATAGACCACTGCCTTGTCCACTGCACTGTCCAGACTGTTGACCAGTCTGTCCACCAGCCTGACTCTTCCCAGACCTTGACCAGACCACCTTATTATATGTTTATTTCTCTTGTCTTGCTTATCCAGAATTGTCTTTAAATAATGTGGTATTGTAACTCTTTGTAGACAAGAAATCAGAAACTCATTTTCTTCATACTCTCTCTCTCTCTCTCTCGTCCAGAATCCTCTCTCTCTCTTGTTCTTCAAAATGTTCTTCATAATCTTCAATTAAACTCTTTCTGATTATCTAATTCTCACACCCTTCTCCTCTCATCTTTCTAATTAATCCCAAAGTGGATTCCACAACTTAACAAAAATGGAATAAGTTCTAGTGCTATTGCCTTAGTAGAAACCATCATTGATATCTTGCTTCATTTAGAAGAATGTCTAAGTTGCTAGAATCTCTGGTTTGGTTTCATTGTTTTGAGTTGTGCCTAAGTTTCTTTTTCTTGTGGATATACTTGATAAGTACTGATGCACCTTTGGGATAATGTATCACGTACCATTACCAGTGCTTGAACCTCACTGAAGATGATTATGTGTAAAGTTAAGGCGAGGCCATACTGATTTGGTACGGATGGATGTACTCGGACCGTACGAATCTGTACGGACCAAGTCGACCCGAAAACTTTACATTCGACCAAATGAGGTTGTTTTGGTTCTATGAAGAGGTCAAGCCGAGTTCTATGAGGGTGCAAGCTTTTGTATTGTTGGCTGCACGAGTTTAGGCCACGATCCAGAGTCCTTTGTGTCCAACCACACTGGTTCTAAGGCACAAAGGCTCAATGGCCGATCCCTAGGCCTTGAAGGAGCTTACTCTTTTCCTTATGAGGGTTTTATCCCTAAGGAGGGTTTTCTCTCATAAGGTTGTTAATGAGGAGTGACTTCAGGGTTCCAAGCTTGACTCAGGATCTATAGAGTCAAGCTTGAGGGGGAGTGTTAAACCTTAAGTGAGAAATGGACCACTAAAGGCCATGTGCAAAGTTAGGCCCAAAACCCATTAGAAGTCTGATCAAGGACTAAAGAGGGTCCAGAAGCTTATGCTGAGGAAGAAAAAGGTTCAAGAAGGGCTTATGATCAAGAAGGAAGTGTTTGGGAAGATTTGGGAGCCATTGGGCGAAAGTGCAAAAATAGGGTCGACTGTACGGACAGTCATACGGCCTGTACGGCCAGTTGTACGGCCTTGTACGGACTGTACGGACATGGTCGACCCAAAACACTTCCTGGTTCGACTTTTGGGTGAGTTTGGGCAATGTGCAAAATCCGGGTCAAGGTGTACGGATGGGTGGTCCGTACACAGTCCGTATGGTCGATAAATAAAGCAGTTTCAGGTTTGTCTTTGGTTTGATCACTTTAAACCAAAGCAATTCGAATCCCTTGTGACTGATTGAAGCTAAGGAGGCAAGGGATCTTTTGGGATGAAATGGATAAGAGGAATATGCTCTCAAGATGCTTATCCAAAAGAAGGAATGAACTTGGACTGATCATTGGCCAGGTTCATGTGCATTGCTGGCCTATTCCTGGCCAAGCTTTCCTAGGCGCGCCCAGGCTGTCTCCAGCCTGTATGAAGACCATCTGACTTCATCTAAACCGTCCATTCTCTCAGGCTTTATCAGCCCTTAGATATAGGTTAATGTTTGCTTCTTGTATTGCCTATAAAGGCCTCATTATCAATTGTAAACGAATTAAGTGAGAGAGTGGGGTTTCCCCTCCTCCTTCCTATTCTTTTCTGGGTTCTAAATCTCTGTTCTTCACTTTCTTAGTCTCTGGTTCATCAAGTCTCACGAATCTCTCTTCAGTCTCATTATTCTCTTAGTCTCTTCCACAATCTTATTCTCTCAATAAGTCTTCTCTTCTCCTTGTTATTACAAGATCAGTCCGAACCTGTTGAGGTTGAAGCTTCTCACACAACCCACAGCCTGAACTCTGATAAACTTTCACAAGGTATGGTCCAGTCCAGATTTCTTGAACCCTTTGCCATTGAGAGTGGTGCTCAGCTTGTTGTACCATGCTCTAGGAGATTGTTTAAGACCATAGATTGCCTTCTTGAGCCGGAGCACATTTCCTTTCTTCACTAAGTGCTCTAGGCCTGGTGGAGGGTGCATGTAGACCTCATCTTCGAGTTCTCCTTGAAGAAAAACATTCTTCACATCCATTTGCCATAGACCCCACTCAAGATTAACCGCAAGAGATAGGATGATCCTAATAGTGTGAAGTTTTGCAACTGGTGCAAAGGTATCCACATAATCTTCTCCATAGGTTTGAGTGAAGCCCCTTGCAACCAATCTGGTTTTCTTTCTGTCAATCTTTCCATTCGCCAAGTATTTTATAGTAAAGATCCATCTACTGGTCACTGCCTTCTTCCCTTTTGGCAACTCACTTTCATACCATGTGTCATTCTTGATCATTGCACTTGCCTCATGGTGTGATCCTGAGCAGGCTCAAACTCAAGTCATGGGATACAATGTATTGGCTTGCTAATCTGCTGATTAAAGCATGGCTGAATGAGCAGTTTCAATGTCTCATTGGAATGGTTTATGAGGTATTAGACAGAGAGAAGGATAAGAGACTTGATGCGGCCTCTGGTAGTCATGGAATGCTCATGAATCAGTATGGACGTGGAGAACAAACTAAGCAGGAGATAAGCAAGGTGGATCACCTTCAACAATCAGATGGACGTGCTAGCTTGATGGAGAACGCATTAGCTTCTCAACTGGACCAGTCACAAGATCAATGGCCAAAGCTCAGAACCAACACCTTCTACACTTACTTTTGGCGTGGAAAGGGAAGAGGAGTTAACCAAGAAGGAAAGAGAATTAAACCATTGGTTTAATCTCTGATTGTTTAAGGGATTGTAATGTTTTTAATTTGAACCAAAGGCAAATTCGTTTTGGGATTAACCAGGGTAAACCAAAACCAATTAGGATTAGGTTTTGTAAGCCAATTTCAATTGGGTTTAGGGTTAGGGTTAGACAAAACCAAAACCCAATCGGTTTAGGTTTAGGGATTTTGTGTTTTCTTTTATATATTGTACGCAGTCAGCTGAATAAGAAATCAATCAAGTTTTTTAGCAGAAACAAACGTTTTCTTCATCTCTTCTCTTGCTTTGGCGAGTTGAGACTTGCTGGTGAGTAACATCCAGCGTGGGTTCTCTGTTTTGGTGAGTCATATCCAGATCAGAAGCCTTGGAGTATCAGGAGACGTGCCATCTCTCTTGTGTCCCACATCGATCCACAAGCCTTGAAGCAGATTGAGTCCTTGATTCTCTGTTTGCAAGGATTATCAAAGGATTTACCCACCTACAAGAGATCCAGGGAGTTACAGCCATTCCAGGGCCGTACCAAGTGGTATCAGAGCCTCTTGAAGGTTAGGGTAAGAGATCCTAATCAGGTTTCATCAACTGCACACGATTTTTGTCTCTTTGGTAGCTGATCTACCACCAAATTCGTTTGGAAGAGGAGAAGAGTGACAGAGAAGAGAAACTACCACAACAACAAAATCAACAAACCCTAGGAGCTTGGTTGACACCACACACGTCACCATGATAATACCTGAGGTCTTTGTTGGAGGAAGATGTCCCACAGCTTTTATATCATGGGCTGTAGGCATAGACAACTTTATCCTGCAAAATCAAATACCTTCACAGGAAAGTTTATAGCCTTTGCTATTAGTCTACTGAGAGGTGAGGCTAAGGCATGGTGGAGGGTAGAGGAAGAAGCACGCTGGTATGAAGAAGAACAACTGGAAACTTGGGATGAGCTCAAAATAGTCTTGAGTTTTAGGTACATACCTGGTTTTCAATGGGAGGAAACTGCACTGCCATACTCACAACCAGAGAATCCTTTACCCACGTCTGCATCTGATAAGGAAGTACACATACAAGTATTGTGTGAGCTCGTGCCTGATCAAAGAAAACAAGAAGAGAAAGTGCTTGGAGAGTCATCTACAACTCATGAATTGGCGCTTGCTGTGATTGATCAAGGTGAAAGCTTTCAGTCTTTAACTTGTAGTTTACCGACGTGGTCTACTTTATACTTCCAGTCCAGCTTATTGGAGCATCTGAGAGTTATTAAGGGCTTGCAGCAAGTCGTTTTTGAACCAGGAGGAAGCTTGAGTGTTAGTAGAAGGCACAACAACAATCTGGCTCAGAAAACAGTTTCATACAAGCTTGATCTGCAAGGTTTCTTCACTCCTGAAGAACAAGATTTGAGGTCAAATCTTTTTGAAGGGAGAGAGGATGGTGTGATCCTGAGCAGGCTCAAACTCAAGTCATGGGATACAATGTATTGGCTTGCTAATCTGCTGATTAAAGCATGGCTGAATGAGCAGTTTCAATGTCTCATTGGAATGGTTTATGAGGTATTAGACAGAGAGAAGGATAAGAGACTTGATGCGGCCTCTGGTAGTCATGGAATGCTCATGAATCAGTATGGACGTGGAGAACAAACTAAGCAGGAGATAAGCAAGGTGGATCACCTTCAACAATCAGATGGACGTGCTAGCTTGATGGAGAACGCATTAGCTTCTCAACTGGACCAGTCACAAGATCAATGGCCAAAGCTCAGAACCAACACCTTCTACACTTACTTTTGGCGTGGAAAGGGAAGAGGAGTTAACCAAGAAGGAAAGGGAATTAAACCATTGGTTTAATCTCTGATTGTTTAAGGGATTGTAATGTTTTTAATTTGAACCAAAGGCAAATTCGTTTTGGGATTAACCAGGGTAAACCAAAACCAATTAGGATTAGGTTTTGTAAACCAATTTCAATTGGGTTTAGGGTTAGGGTTAGACAAAACCAAAACCCAATCGGTTTAGGTTTAGGGATTTTGTGTTTTCTTTTATATATTGTACGCAGTCAGCTGAATAAGAAATCAATCAAGTTTTTTAGCAGAAACAAACGTTTTCTTCATCTCTTCTCTTGCTTTGGCGAGTTGAGACTTGCTGGTGAGTAACATCCAGCGTGGGTTCTCTGTTTTGGTGAGTCATATCCAGATCAGAAGCCTTGGAGTATCAGGAGACGTGCCATCTCTCTTGTGTTCCACATCGATCCACAAGCCTTGAAGCAGATTGAGTCCTTGATTCTCTGTTTGCAAGGATTATCAAAGGATTTACCCACCTACAAGAGATCCAGGGAGTTACAGCCATTCCAGGGCCGTACCACCTCAGCACCAACTGACTCCTTCCATTCTTTATCTTTAACTGCTTCCTCATAGGATCTTGGTATGTAGCTCTCATCTAGGCTGACCATGAAGGAACAGTGCTCTTCTGGATACTGAGTAAAAGATCAGACCACTTGAGATGGGTGCGCAACAGCTTGGGCATTATAGTAGACCCTAGTGTTGACCCAATCAGATGGTGGTCTTCTTATCCTAGAGCTTCTCCTCAACTGTTGTTGTTGTTCTACTTCCCTTCCCTCAGGTTCTTCCTCCTCTTGATGATCAGGGCTTGGACTTCTCTGACCTTCTTGAGCATCTCCACTTTGATCATGAGACGCTGAACTTCTATCTTCCTCTGGAGGATCATCAAACTCCTCTTGACCTGAATCAAACTCTCCACTGCTGTCAGAACTTCCACCTTCCTGATCTTCAGTGTTTCCCCCCTCATGATCAAGGTGGGGAGACTGATTTGCTTCACTTGTCCCTGTTGGACCACTTCCATTCCGGTTCTTGGTCACTCCAATGCCAAGACCTTCCAAGCTAATTCTAAGAGTTGCTGCCTTATCCGAGGTAAGGTCCTTCAACTCTTCTTGATTCTTCTCCTCATAATACCCCCTTTCTTCTATGAACTTGACATCCCTAGACACCAGAACTCTTCTTGCCACCGGATCATAGCACTTGTATCCCTTCTGAGTTGTGGAGTAGCCTATAAATATTGCCTTTGTACTCTTGACTTCTAACTTGGTTCTCATCTCTCCAGGAATCAGCACATAGCAGAGGCATCCAAAGACCCCTAGGTAGTCCACTGATGGTTTATACTTGTTTAGAACCTCAAAGGGGGCTTGATCATTCAGTACCTTTGTAGGTGTCCGGTTGATGAGATAGCAAGCAGTTGTTACAGCATCACTCCAAAATCTCTTAGGCACATTTGCTTGAAACATTAAGGACCTTGCGACCTCCATGAGATGGCGATTCTTCCTCTCAGCCACTCCATTTTGCTAAGGAGTGTAAGGGCAACTGGTCTGATGAAGGATCCCATGACGAGCTAAGTGATCCTTGAAGGCATGACTTGTGTACTCTCCTCCATTATCTGATCTAAAAATTTTAAACTTGGCATGATAATGGTTAGTCACATAGGATTTAAAGTTCTTAAATGCATCAAGGACTCTATCTTTAGATGGAATGAGTGTTAACCAGGTGTATTTGGATTTTTCATCAATGAATGTCACAAAATACTTATGATTATCCCTAGATATGCAAGGAGCAGTCCAAACATCAGAATGAATTAAATCAAAGCACTTCTCATAAACAGTAGATGAATTTGGAAAGACATTCTTACAATGCTTGCCTAAAATGCAAGCTTCACACTCATTATTTTCGAATACAACACCTGGTAACATCAAGTTCAAAGCTCTAACATGAGGATGTCCTAGTCTAGCATTCCACAAAGCATTCTTATTCAAAGCAGAAGAAACAGTAGTAAAGGAACAACTATAATTAGAAACATGATCAAGCTCTTCAAGCATATATAACTCGCCCTTGGTAACTCCTTTTCCAATCATCCTTTGGCTCTCAATATCCTGAAACTCAACCTCGTTAGGACTGAATATCACCTTACAATTCAAATCATTGGTACATTTCTTAACTGATAACAGATTTGAAGTGAACTCAGGCATATAGAAAGCTCTTGAGTTCTTACTAAACAGTTTTAGATTTCCCACTCCTCTAATAGGAATCTTATCACCATTAGCAATCATGACATGACCATTAGCTGGTTCAATATCTTTGATCAGATTGGTGTCACTTATCATGTGATGGGAGGCTCCTGAGTCTACTATCAAAGGTTTAGCTGAGCTATTAGCAATATGACAAGTACCTTTAGGAATAGAACAAGCAAGACTTTGGCGGTTCATTTCTAATGTCCTACCAGTTCTATCAGTCCTAAGATCAATCACATTCTCTAGCTTACTAGCAACCATTGAAGCACCAAGAGAATACCCATTAAGGTTACCAAAGGTGTTACCATTCTCCTTGAGCATTTTGATGAGGGCTTCAATGTCAGACCTCCGGATGTAGTCTTGATCATTGTTCCTGCTGGTCCCACCCGTGTAGGCAACAAGGGACTTTCCTTCACTTGCCTCCCTCTTATCACCATCGGTTGTCTTGCTTGAGCTTGCAACAGTTGACCCCTCCGAGATGTGAGCTCTAGCTTCCCTCTCCTTCATGAACTTAGCCGGCTTGAGATGTGGGTGGAGGATCCAGCACTGACTCTTCTTGTGGCCGTGCTTCATGCAATGATCACAGTTACCATTGAACCTTCGGTCTTCATACTTGTTGAAAGCAGCTTTGTTTGCCATTGGTGTTTCAACCTGATCAGTTTGCGGAGCTTGGTTAGCCAAGGTAAGCTCCCCCTTACCTCCAAACAACCCAATAGAGCCTTGCTCCTTTTGTATCTGAGCACACACATCTTCTAGAGATGGAAGCTTCTCAGCTCTCAGGATATGCTTGATGAGGCTGTTGTAGGCAGGGTTTAGAGTGAGCAGGAGCCCAAAGACCTTATCTTGCTCACGCCTTTCATTCAACTCATCAGCATCAACCGTGCTTGGTCTCAGCATCTCTAACTCGGACCAGAGAGCTCGGAACCTTCCAAGATGCTTAGTGAACTCCATATCTTCTTGTAGCAACCCGTTGATTGCTCTCTTCACCTCAAACACTCGGCTCAAGTTTGAGATGTTTCCATACACCTTCTTCAAGGTATCCCATAGATCCTTTGCGGTTTCACAGTAGCTATAAGCTTCTATGATAAGAGTCTCAAGAGATCCTTGAAGAAGTGTCATCACCATCATGTCTTCTTGCTGCCATTTCTCCACCTCACTTGTGGCACTTGCAGCTTCACCTTCTTGAGTAATGAGCTTAGGAGCTTCACCGGATGTGATATGCCCCCATAAGCCCTTACTTCCCACAGCAGTCTTCACCAAACGAGACCACAACAGATAGTTACTCCCCTTTAGAGTAACCGGAACCTTCATGCTAACACTATCCATCTACAACCAGCTTGACTTCAAAAGCTTGGAAATGAGTGGATCTATACCTTAGAACACGGATGAACCCAGAAACGAGAGGAAAGGTTGAGTCTTTGAAGGTAAGAACGTGAAAGACTCAAGCTTTTACACCACACAAGCTTCAAACTTCAGTCTTCTACCCGGATCTTCAAAGAACAGCCTTAGATCTTCAAAAAGCTTCAACCTTGATCTTCTTCAACTCGATGAATACAAACCCAGATCGTGATGAACCTGGCTCTGATACCATAAGATCTTTTAATATCTTAGACGAATAAGTAACAAGAACAAGACTAGAAAGAGATTTGATGAAAGAAAGACTCGGTTTAGACTAAGAACTAAGAAGATTAATGAAAGAATATGAAGAACATTATGAGATTCGAAAGTTTAGAGAGAACTGTATGATTTATTCATCCTCAAGGGGTTCGTTTATATAGAGAGAGCTACAAGGGTTTTCAGAAAGTAAAGCAAGGAAAGGTGTGGCTCAGATTAACCAGGGGCGCGCTTATTTGAAAAGGAGGCTTCCTGGCCAAGTAAATGGCATCAGCATCTTTGACAAGATGCTGATCCTTTCCAGCCTTGTGCCAGCCTGTCCACGCGGAGAGCTTCTTCCTTTCCAACGGTTAGATAAGTTTACCATGCCGCAGAATCACCTTGAGTCACTTTGGTTTCACCCGGAAGGTAAAAACTAGACGAATGCTTTTGGTCGACCTTGTACGGCCTGTACGGCCTTGTACGGACAAGGTCGACCCAAACCCTTCTTCTCTCTTCTTTCTAATCAACCCCAAGATAGATGCCTCAACTTAACAAGCAACAGAAAAGCAGATCATCCAGAGATGAGTTCAATAAAAGAGGGAATGATCAGTTGGAAAGAAACCAGAAGCAGGCTGTTGTTAAGAAAGAAACTCCACAACAAAGAAGGTTTGAACGAGACAAGTGGAGCACAGATCGAAACCAGCCATCTGAGACAAAGCTTTATCCTTCAAACTCTGTTCAGAAATAAACTGACAGCAAGAGATCACGTCCATCTAGTACTTTTGGTTCATCTATCAAGAAACCAATCTGTTACAGCAAGGAGAAAACAGTCTCTAATCCATTTAGAGAAGATAAACAATTCTGTTTATTCAGTGAGAAGGATAAGGAGGCACTGTTAAAAGTAATGGTGGATGTGGATAAGCAATTCAAAAGGTCCAACACAACCCGTCCAGCCATAGAAGCACAGAACCAAGAGTGTTTCACTTCTGTCTCAGAACTCAAAGTGGCAGAACCAGAACCAGAACCAGCTGCGCCTATCCAAGAAGATCAAGCCAAAGAATCATCATTTACCATTCAGAAAGAAGAGCAGCAATTCCAGGACGTGCTGGTATCAATCATTCAGGATGTGGTAGAAGAGAATGCACCCAAGGAACCACAAGCAGATCTAGGAATAGTGCAACTGATTGTCTTTGATCCATGTGATTTCCAAAAGACTTTCTTGGGTTCCTTTCTGATCAGTACTTTTTTTTGGAACAAGACCAGGGCAATGGAGCTTTCAAGACACAAACTGGGCATGAAGAATGATGTATTTGAGCCTGGAGGAGAGCTATGGAATCTCAGGAACAAGATTGAGAAGGAATCAGCTGCAGTAACACCTGGTTTTGTTGATTTCACACCCTTTGAAGAACTGGTGTTGCACGTCTCAGCTCAGCAAGAATTTCATTATGAAATCAATTGGAGAAGGTCACCAGCTCTGTCTTGGATCCAACGTGCCAGAAACCACAGCAAATGGCCACATGATCATCATGATATTGCTTATTTTGCAAAACTTGTCAGTTTGGATCATTCCCAAGAGAAGCTTCTATCTGATTGTGCTGGAAGGTTACAGACCTACTCGTGGAGACCTGGAGCATATGTCCACAATATTATCATCCTTGGAGAGTGCTCTGCTCGTTCTAGAACCGGCCGGGGTCATAAGGAGTTGGAAGTTGATCAAAAAGACTTGCTTCTCGACCATGTCAAAATATGGAAGCCACCAGATATGCATCAGCTTCAATACCATGGCAGAGATTATCAAACCATGATTGGAAATGGAGAATTCACTAGAGAAAATGGTAAAGTGATCACTGGATCAGGAGAAGAACTGATGATTTCTTCTCAAATCAAGGAGAAACCACCAGATCAACTTAGTCTACAGCAATCTCCAAAGAAACAACCCCGAGGACAAACTGTTTTGAGGTGTACACTTTTCCAAAAGAAGGATATAAGCTATGAATCAACCTGTCCCACATTCTTAGTCCTTCCTACATCTACACGAAACCAGTTTGAGGCTAAAACCAATTTAGAGTTGCAAGTTACTGATTCTACAACTCAGGTACACCTACACTTACTTTATTCTGAATTATCTGAGTTTAGAACATCTCAATCCTATATATGGCGACCAGGTGAGCATGCTAAGGTAAGTGATCATGTTTTCAAGAGTTCTTGTATCGAATACATAGATATTATGCACTTGTTTTTGTCAAAAGAGTCACGTGCAGATTATGATGAAGCATTGAAGCATACAAGGAGAAAAAACAAGCATGTGGAAGACAAGCGGTTCAAGCCACCTGATTTGTATCAGGATAAGCACCAAGACGTCACTGGCTTCATCCTCATCAAAGAAGCACCACCAGATGCAGCAAACAAGCCAAAACTGAGCAAAAACCAATTTGGGATACGATTATTACTCTTTGATAAATTTTCATGTCCTAACTTGCTTTGTTTCTATGTATCAGGTTTGAGTAATGAATCAGGAACTAAATGGATCAATGCCTTCTACATATCCAAACCAGTCAACAACAATGCCTATCAAAGAGGCTTGCAAGGTAAGTGTGATCTGATTTTAAACTTTGATGTTACTGATTTGGTTCCCTCTATTGCAGGTAAAACAGATTTGAGGACAAATCTTTTTGAAGGGGGTGGGGATGATGTGATCATGGAAAGCAACAATGAATGTGATGTGAGCATGGACCAGCTCAACAAGGAAGATGATGTATCTAGGAATGCACCCATGGACAAACCAGCTGATGAAGATGTCTTAGCCATTCCAGGAGGTCCCATGACTCGTTCTAGAACCAAGAAACGAAATGGAGCCATTGGATGATTACTTAGACTCGTTTGGAAACAAGAAGAAGGTCTTGGACAAAGCTTGATGATCCGAGATACCTTGATCACCTTTCAAGCTATCTCCTCATCTAGCTGATTTAGTACTTAGGCAAAGTACTTGTGTGTGCTCTTTTCCTTGCTCTCGGTTTTGTCCCAAAGAGGTTTTACGGAGGAAGGTTTTTAACGAGGCCACAAGCTGCTTTAACTGATGTAACCATGGCTGAGCCAGCTGATCATTCAACAAAGGACAAACCAGGATGGACTAATGGCAAGCATACTGAGCTAAAACCAGCTGGAGAGACTGAGGAGGAGCTGATACAGAGTGTGGACAAGCTTAAACCAGCTGAACTGAGTTTGATTGAGCTAAAACCAGCTGATGTAACAGAGGAAGAGCTGATACAGAGTGTGGACAAGCATAAGCCAGCTGAACTGAGTGTGATTGAGCCAAAACCAGCTGATGTAACTGAGGAAGAGCTGAAACTAGCTGAAGTAAGTGTGTTTGGGCTAAATGAGCTAAGTGATACTACCTTGGAGCTGGATGAGCTGATTATGCTGAACTTGGAGCAGGATGAGCTGAGTGAGCTGAACTTGGAGCAGGATGAGCTTAGATCTTTCGCCTTCTCACAGTAGCTGTAGGCCTCCAAGATCGATGGATCCAGAGAGCTCTGGAGGATGGACATCACCATATTATCCTCCTGGATCCACTTAAGTTCATCACAAAACCACCACTTCTTTGTCGCCTTCACGAGTAATGAGCTTCGGAGCTTCGTCTTCAAGAACATGGTTCCAAAGGCCCTTACTTCCCACGGCTGTCTTCACCACCCGAGACCAAAGAAGGTAGTTTCCACCTTTGAGAGTAACCAGAATGACAGTAGTCTTCATACTCTCCATTTTGAATCAAAAAAGTTGAACCTTTCACTTTATGAACGGAAAGGTTGAGACTTTGAGCAAGAACAGATCAAAAGAACCCAGATTCGAGAGAACCTGGCTCTGATACCATGAAAGATTGATAGAGATTAAGAGAATAAGAAGAGAATGAGAGATTTAGAGAGAGATTTAGACTAAGGAAGAAGAGACTCGACGAGAAAGAATAGAAACCATTGAGAGAGACTAAGAAAGGAGACTGAATGTTTCGTGTTATTGATTAATGAACAGAGGTTACAAATATATAGAGGAAGAGTAAAGCCCTACAACGGATACAGGATAAGGTTTCTGGATAAGCTTTTTCAACAGGCGTGTATAGTCAAAGACCAAGGAGCGTCCCGTTTGAATTCTTGTGGCTGGAAAGCTTCACACGCGAGATTCCTTTGGCATCTTGACCAGATGCTCTTCCAGCACGAGCCAGCCTGTCAAACGCGCGCCTCAGTCAAGCTTGGTCCGCTTGGTAACTAGTAAGAGTAACTTTGGGTCGAGTTACTCTTACCCGGGTAACTTTCCTCGTCCGCGGTAAACTTCTTCACCCACTTGTACGGCCAAGTTGTACGGCCTGTACGGCCTAGTTGTACGGACATGTACGGACTGATCCAAACCATTTCCTCTCCTCTTCATAAGCCTTCCTCTACCATATTAAGACCTCTGTTCAACAGAGCAGCCCTAAGGCAACCTAGTTCTACTTTTGTTCAAGATGATAAGGAGTATTGCGGATGAAACAAAAAGATTTAAAGGGTAAACGAGACTTCCCTAACCAAAGTTGCTCTGATACCACATGACACGACCCTAGGATGCTTCTTTGGTTGATGGGAGCATAGATCCTTGCAGGAAAGAATCAGAGACTCAAGTTCTTCAAGGTTTGTGGATTGAATGGTGACCCAAGAGGGATGGATGATCTCTTGATACTCCTAGATGAATAAATCGGATATGACACACCAACTTAGATACCCTTAGACTCTGGATATTACACACCAGAAACCTCAACTCACCAACTAAAGAGAGAGAGAGAGAAATAGGGTTTTTGATAAAAGACTGCTTAAGTTCACAAGGGTTTGCGAAAACCCCTTAAATAAAGAAACCAAAGAACATTCTCTAGGGTTTAAGATAACATAAGAATATAGGTTTAAAATAACATAAGATAAAAATAAATGGTCTTCTAGTAGTCTTGGACCGAGATAGGGCCTAGGTGATTTGTAAGACAAGTCGTGGCCTCGTTAAAAACATTCCTCCGGAAAACTTCGTGGGACAAAACCAAAAGCAAGGAAAAGAGCACACACCAAATGTCTTGCCTAAACACTATCTCATCCTTATGTAGAGATAGCTTGAATGGTGATCAAGATATCTCGGACCATCAAACCTTGTCCAAGACTTTCTTCTAGTTGTGGATGTGAAGTGAGTAATCCTACAACAGTCTCCTTGAGTTTCTTGGCTCTGGAACGGGTCATGGGACCTTCTGGAATGGTCAAAGCATCATCACCAGGCTGCTGGTGCATTGTGGCATCATGTGGCTCGTCTAAGATCTCTTTACCCTCTTTGGTAAGCTGGTCCATGATCACATCAGCAAGTGACAGCCTGTCCAAGCAGTTCTGGCCAAGCATTTCAAATTTTGTTGACTCCTTTCTTTCTGTGTTGAATACTCTTGTAAACCCTTATGTAACCTCATTCCATATTTAAAGGGCTCATTGTCGTGTGTAATAATAAGCAGAATAGGGGGTTTCTCCTTTCCTCTTCACAAACTCTTAGTCTCTCTCTCTCTAGTCTCCCTAAATCTCTAAATCTCTAGTTCTCTCTCTCTCTCATCAGTCTCACTCTCATTTCGACCATATCAAGCTCTCATCTTCCCCATTGGGGTTTCTCTCACTTACACAACCAGAGTTTATTAAAACTTTCAATGACAAGGGGATCAGTTGTTTGGAGTGAGATCAATGAGTCCCAACCTTGAAAGGATGGACTCCATTGTCTTTAGTCTCGCAGCTTTGGTGAACACATCAGCAAGTTGATCCTCACTCCTCGTATAGCATGGTAATGGTAATATTGAGAGTTTATGAGAATTAAAGAGAGATTAAGTCAAGAACAGAGGAGTTCTGCTCAAGAACATGAAGAACATTAAGAGAGAGAGAGGAGAATTTCGAGTGAGAGAGAGAGAGAGTTTAGGGAACCAGAATTCATTTTATTTCCCTTGCCTTATTCAGAAACCTAATACAGAGTATTTAAAGACAACCAATCTGCACAAGTGGGCACAAGTCGCCAAGGAAAAGAATACACAAAGAGGAGAGAGGTCTGGTAGGTTCAGACTGAAAAGGACAGGTCCTAATCCTTAACCAAACATGTGATCTCTGATTCAAACCCTCTCCAACGGATCTCTGCCTCTTCTGCCGACCTGAAACTATTTAAATAGGTCTCCTTGAGTCTCTTAGGTCTCTTTGAACAAGGCAGATGGATGGCTTGCACCAGAAGGTATCTTTTAGGTTGTACGGACAACCTTGCTTCTCAAGGGAACTCCAAACTTGATTAATATGAAACCAACCATTCTCCTGAGATTTTGAGAGAATGAGAGTAGAGTAACCGAGAGTAACTGAGAGTATGAGAGAAAGAGTGAAAGATTGAGAGATTAGAAGAGAGTTTGCTCGATGTTCATGATTAACTCGAGAGAGAGTAGAGAGAACCACAAGAGAAAGAAATGATTTGCTTGATTGAGTATTCTGAGAGGAGATACAAATATATAGAGAGTGATTTAGGTTTACAACGGATACAAAAGAAAAGGCTATGGAAGGGGAGACGTGGCTGGTCAAGGGAAGAGGAGCGCCTGATTCAAACTTGTGGCTGTGGGTGCGAGATCCTTTTGGCATCTTGACCAGATGCCTTCTTCTTTCCAGCAAGGGACAGGCTGTCTCGGTCAAGCATAAACCCTTATCCGCAAGCCATCTTCTTACTGAGTAACCCCAATGGTTAACTTCCTTCTTTTACCCACACCATTTAACCTTGCCTTCTTCCTGCCTTGTAACCCAAGTATCCACCATTGTTTTACGGACCTTAGGTTGTACGGACCAGGTTCATCCGTACAACTTGACCCGGCATTTGCACAAACCCAAAATGGTTTTTGGTCGAGAATAAAGTGTTTTAGGTCGAGTGGTCCGTACGGTCGGCCGTACAATCCGTACAGTCCGTACCGTCCGTACCGTCCGTACACTCGCCCTAATTTTGCACAAACCTTCCTTTGATCCCAAACATCATTCTGAACCTCTTAGACCTCCTCTCTTTATTAACTCAGATCAACACTCCCCCTCAAGCTTGACCATATGGAACAAGTCAAGCTTGGAAGGCTATGAGATCCCCCTCATTAAAAACCTCACCAAAGAGAAAACCCTTGTGGGATAAAACCCTTTGATGAGGGAAAAAGAGTGGAGACCTCATAGCGAGGGGATTAGTTGTCTGGTGCAAGGTCAATGAGTCCTAATCTGGTATGAATAGACTCAATGACCTTTTGTCTTGCTGCCTTAGTGAAGACATCCGCCAACTGATCCTCACTCCTTGTATAACACGGTAAGATCTCTCCAAGACCAATCATTTGTCTCACCTTGTGACAGTCTACCTCAATGTGCTTGGTTCTCTCATGAAACACTGAGTTTGTTGCAATGTGGATAGCCGCCTGATTGTCACAATGCATAGTCATTGGTGTGGCTTGCTCAACTCCTAGATGCTTCAATATCCCTTTGATCCACACCAATTCATTTGTCAGCTTCAACATGGCTCTATACTCAGCTTCAGCACTTGAACACGAGACCACTTTCTGCTTCTTGCTCTTCCAAGTAACCAGGTTCCCTCCAATGAAGGTGCAATAGCCTGTAGTGGACTTTCTGTCAGCTCGGTCTCCTGCCCAATCTGCATCACAATAACCCACCACTTCAGTGCTCTCATTGCATCCCATCCATATTCCTTGTCCAGAAGATCCATTTAGGTAACTGAGGATCCGGTCCACCATCCTCCAGTGATGTTCCCTTGGTTCTTGCATGTGTTGGCTCACCTGGTTCACAGCAAAACAGATATCAGGACGAGTAATAGTTAAGTAGATTAGCTTACCAACCATCCTCCTATAGAGTTTAGGATCTTCAAGGTATTGGCTGTTCTCAATCTCCCCCTCACGTGGAACTTTATATCCATCTTCCAGTGGCATTTTGGCTGTCTTCCCACCTGGTTTACCTGCATCCTTCAAAAGATCAAGTGTATATTTCCTTTGGGACATGAATAGACCTTCCTTGGCTCTACATATCTCAATACCAAGGAAGTATTTCATCTCCCCTAGGTCTTTAATCTCAAACACAGTTTTCAAATAATCTTTTGTATCTTGTATACCTTCTTTGTCACTTCCAGTTATGATGATATCATCAACATAAACTAGAAGGACAATAATACCTGAGCTTGTGGTGAGGGTGAAGAGAGTGTGGTCTAACTCAGACTTCCTGAAGCCACGCCCATTCAGAGTAGTGCTCAGTTTGTTGTACCAAGCTCTAGGCGACTGCTTTAGACCATAGATTGCTTTCTACAACCTCAGCACATTTCCTGGTTTCACAAGACTCTCAAGACCTGGTGGAGGCTTCATGTAGACTTCATCCTCAAGTTCTCCTTGAAGAAAGGCATTCTTGACATCCATTTGCCAAAGATCCCATTTCAGATTGGTTGCCACTGATAGAACAATCCGAATGGTATGGAGTTTAGCAACTGGTGCAAAGGTGTCAAGATAGTCTTCTCCATATGTTTGAGTGAAGCCTCTAGCCACCAATCTAGTCTTCCTCCTTTCTATCTTCCCATTTGGCAGGAACTTGATGGTGAATATCCACATACTGGTTACTGCCTTCTTCCCCTTAGGTAGCTCACTTTCATACCATGTCTCATTCTTGATCATGGCATTAGCTTCATCCGCAACAGAGGCTCGCCATCTTTCATCCTTCATAGCTTCCTCATATGACCGAGGAACTTGGCTTTCATCCAGACTTGATATGAATGCCCAATGTTCTTTTGGAAGCTTGGCAAAAGAACATACCACCTGACTTGGATGAGCTACTGCTTGGGCATTATAGTACACTCGAGTGTTTACCCAGTTTGATGGGTCTCTTCTTATCCTCATACTCCTTCTTAGTGGAGGTGCTTCTTCCACTTGTTCCTCATGACCTTCTTGCTCAGGTTCAGGTCCATTGTTTTCTTCACTTCCTTCTTCACTTGTTACCTCACCTTGATCATGATCTCCTGAGTGCTCCTCATCTTGACTTCCATCCTCAGGTCATTT
>CAJHQP010010421.1:0-18647 GCA_905132765.1 Moricandia arvensis
GCTAGAATCCATAGTTATAAAATGGGAAATGCCAAACACTCACAACACCACCGTAGTGTTGCGGCCGCTGCCCCTGCCGCAGAGAAGAGGGTTCTTCGGGATCAAGTATGTACATCTCTGAGAGAAGTGGAGGTTGTGTAAACACGCATGTAGAACTGTTGTCCTCTAAGAATTGTGTTTCCCACACTTGTGATCTCAGGTTCCACATTCCTACGTTGTATACATTGCTATGAATATCACAGTCCAAGATCTAGGATACACGTGCACATATTCATCCAACGACCACACAATACACAAACATAGGCTAAACTTGTATGGCCAACTAGTGTGATCAATATCTAGAGCTTTAGAGGGACTGAAAACTTTCTACTGGCAGAACTCCATGCTGATAGTTATACCAAGTCCACACGGTTTGTCACTTAGTATAATGGGCATCCATCAACATCTAGAAGATGCATGGAACTTTTGGTTTCCTTAACTAAGGACTTTTTTTTGGTTAGAGAATGCTAATTATTTTCTTAATGTATGGATACTGTGAATAGTAATGTGGAACAGGTTCAGGAATAAAAGAGCTAAGAGAAACCAAAAACACTACTTAACTTACCCAACAACAAAGAAAAAGTAACCGTTAAGATGCTAGCTCTGGACAAATATCTTTCCAGGTCTTGAATACTTGGTTACAAATTAAAGACAACCATTTACCCCGTAGATATTGGATTTTTTAAAGTGAACAATTAGTTATGATTTATTCGTAGAAAATAGTTGTTAAGATGAAGAAACAGTAAAACATACCTCACTATATTTACCCAAAAAAGGAACGGATAACAAATTGACATCAACTTCAAAAAACAGCTAATACTAATATTACTATACATATATAAACACATAAACTCATACATTCTCACCAAATCATCTTATCTCAAAATCACAAATAAACAAAAATATACCCATTAGAAAGGTGTAAGAATCAGAATATGGCAATTCAAGTGTCAAAGAAAATTGCTAGCGTTTTGATAATTGCAATTTTATTCACAATAACATTTTCAGCACAAGTCTCTCATTCTAAAGTGGTAGATGAAGGGTGTGTAAAAAGCTGTATTGTGAATCAATGCATGAAAGCATCAAAGAAGCGACTCCAGCAGCATGTGACAATCCATGGCAGGACAATATGTGCCTTCATTGGTATTGAGAGTTACATCGTTCCAGGACGTGGTGGTCGTGATCCAGTAAAAGAATTCTGCAGAACATTTTCCTGGTTTTGCAACAATTAATAGGGATGTACATATATAATTGTATATTTTCTATGTATACGTCATATATTTACATTTTCGTATCATTATGTTTCGATTAATATCTCATGATTTGTTTTTTTTTCCCAAACAAAAAATACTCCCTCTGTTCATCTATATTCTAGTTTTTTCACACTTTTTAATAAAACATAATAAATTTGCATAATTTTTTTGTATTTATTTTCTTTCCATAATTTTAAACCAATAAAAAATTAATTAGTGCAATTAAAATTTTTGAAGTTTACAATTAGATAATAAAACATACATTGAAAATGTAAAAAATGAATATTTTAGAAATAATTTTTTTTTCTAAAATATGTATCTTTAAAGAACAGAAGGAGTATTTAATAGTCTAAACTGAATCATGGTATGATCACAGTGAACGATTAGTTGAAGACTAAAACTCTTGGAAGATGTTCATGTCAACAACTCATCTAGATGATTGCAACGAATTGGTTCTTCATTACTATTATTATAAAATTTCAACACATCAAATAGTTGTTTAGATCAATAAATTGCCATAAATTGCAACCTGTAGAAACCTATTAAATTATCCTCATTAAGCCAACTCATAGCAGGCCCATTTGTATTCAATTTATGGTAGTAATCGTCTCCTTCACCCTATTTTGACCAATTGATACATGAGATAATTGGTTAAAGTGCCCTATTTGGCACCTATAATTAGAGACTTGCCCATGATGTGACAATCACTTTCCTTTGGACCATTTTGTCCTTCTCCACACTCTCTCTCCTCTCTTTGACATCTGCTTTTTTTTTTCTCTTCAATCCCTAATTATTTTACAAATCTCTACCATTCTATATACAATTAAATTTTAAATTTCATTATTTTTTCATAAGTGGCTTTGAATCCTCAAATTTTTCACCTTTTTTCTCTCCAATCCCTAATTATTTTACAAATCTCTATCATTCTATATACAATTAAATTTTAAATTTCATTATTTTTTCATAAGTGGATTTGAATCCTCAATTTTTTTGATGATATCAATTTTCTGGGTTTTAGATTCGACGTCGTGTTAGCGGTTAACAAATATTGTAGACGTTAACAGAAGTGTTAGTTGTTAACAATTATTTTTACGCTTCGCGTTAATAAATGTGTTCGCTGTTAACAAATATTGTAGACGTTAATAGAAGTGTTAACTGTTAACAATTATTTTTACGCTTTGCAGAAATAAATGTGTTGGCTGTTAACAAATATTGTAGACGTTAACAGAAGTGTTATATGTTAACAAATGTTTTTACGCTTCGTGTTAATGAGAGGAAAGAGAAAGGGCATTCTCGGCATTTTCTTGCCAAATGGTTGTGTCAGTGTCCTTCATGTCCAATCAATGGTATTTTGCTAATTTGAACTTCAAATATAGGTATTTCACTAAATCAATCGTGATACATCAAGTTTGGGCCAAATTAGACAACGTTAGTAATATAATAAAAGATTTTCCTTTTTCCCCGCCTTGAATGATACGGTGGTCGCGAAAAGCTTGAGACCGTGCTTGAGGGAAAGAATATTTTTAAAAATTCTTTGCTTTAGCGTCTCTAAAAGTAAGATGGGCCTTTTTAAGTGGGCCTCAGCTTACGTCAAAATATTTACCGTCTTACCCTTCTTCCGAGTTTATGGAGTAAAGGGCACATCAGTCATAACAAAACAAAATGTCTGTCTCGGACATCGCAAAGCTACCGTTCTGTGTTCACTCTGTACAACACACTTGTCTGCTTCTCTCTCTCTCTCTCCTCCATTTCAAATAAAGTTTTCAACTTTTCTTCACTTTCTCTCTCTCTCATCAAGAAGAAGAAGAAAGCAAGTGATAAAGTGAGATTCTTCCTCTAATCAAACCTGAACTCTCCAGACCAATCTTTTGGTTGTCCGAACCTTCTTCATTGTACGGTGAGCAGCAGAGAGAGAGAGAGAGAGAGAGTCTAAAACCCTAGAAGAAATCATGAGAAACCCAGAAACCCCCATCTTCATCTCCTTCTCGTTTCTGAGCTTACTCTTCATCACAGCAACAGCAAAATCAACCATCGAGCCATGCTCAAGCAACGACACTTGCAACTCCTTACTCGGCTACACTCTCTACACCGACCTCAAAGTCTCGGAAGTCGCATCTCTCTTCCAAGTAGACCCAATCTCAGTCCTCCTCGCCAACGCCATCGACATCTCTTACCCTGACGTCGAGAACCACATCCTCCCTTCAAGACTCTTCCTCAAGATCCCAATCTCCTGCTCCTGCGTCGACGGCATCAGAAAATCCGTCTCCACTCATTACAAAACCCGACCTTCCGACACCCTGGGGTCCATCGCAGACTCTGTCTACGGCGGTCTTGTCTCGGCAGAGCAGATCCAGGAAGCTAACTCGGTTAATGACCCGTCGATTCTTGATGTCGGGACGAGTCTTGTCATCCCTCTGCCTTGCGCTTGCTTCAACGGTACTGATAACTCTTTACCCGCGGTTTATCTGTCGTATGTGGTGAGGGATGTGGATACTTTGGCTGGAATCGCGAGGAGGTATTCGACTACTGTTACGGATTTGATGAATGTGAATGCCATGGGAGCTCCTGATGTTAGCTCTGGTGATATCCTCGCTGTCCCTTTGTCTGGTGAGCTCTAAAAGTCCTCACCTTTACTCAAATTCAGAGTTTCTATTTTTAGTTAGTTGAATTGGGATTCTTGAAGTAGCTTTTATAGACTTTGAGCACTAAGATGTTTTTGGTTCTGTGTATTTACCTCACAGCTTGTGCTTCAAACTTTCCCAATTATGCTTCGGATTTTGGATTGATCGTTCCAAATGGTAGCTATGCTCTAGCTGCAGGTCACTGCGTGCAATGCAGCTGTGCTCTAGGGAGCCGCAGGTATTTATATTAAGGATACGCTCATTCTCTTCAAGCGGTGTTATTTGGTAGATGTGACTAATGAATTGTGTGTATTGTGTGTCGTGTAGATTGTATTGTGAGCCTGCTTCTTTAGCAGTCTCTTGCTCGAGTATGCAGTGTAGAAGCAGCAACCTCATGCTTGGTAACATCACGGTGCAGCAGAGTAGCGCTGGCTGTAACGTTACTACCTGTGATTATAATGGTTTCGCCAACGGCACTATCTTGACAATGTAAGTTGAATTACATTCACATTACCTCCTCTTCTTAGTACAAGATGACTACACACTTGTTATCACTTTTTTTTCTCTTTCGTTTTTTCAGGCTAACTAAGTCTCTTCAACCACGATGCCCCGGTAAAGTTCTTTCTAAACTCTTTATCTCTTGGATAGAAAAAACAGCTGCTAGAATCTCCCGGTCTAATGTAACTGCAATGGATGAATAACGCAGGACCGCAACAATTTGCGCCACTTCTAGCTCCACCAGATACTCTTCCTAAGGATATAATGTATGCACCAGCGCCTTCACCGGACTTTGATGGACCAGGATCCATAGCATCGTCGCCACGATCATCTGTGCTTCCTTCAGGCGGTGGTTCCTTCCCAGGTAACCCCGCTAATGGTCCAGCTGGAAGCATCTCAACCGCCACTGCCTCCTCCTTTAGCTACTTCTTTATCACATTTCTCATCTCCATTACTTCATTCTCCTTTGTCTTCTCATCTTAGATTAATTCAACTACATTCTGTTTTTATTTTCAGCTCATTTAAAACTCTTTTTCTTTGTGGAAATTCTTGATGAGCAAAACCGAAAGTCTATTTGATTATTTTGAAGTTGATGATTTGATTCATCTCATCAGTTACATCTTATCTGCCACAATCTTTCTATAACCAGTGGAATGCAGAAGAAAAAAGAAAAGCAGAAACCTAAAACTATGTATCAAGAAAGAACCACAGATTCTCTTTGCAAGTTTCCTCAAATTTCAACTTGAGTAGCCTTATTGGTCTCCTGACCATCTTTAGGTTTCATATCCGGTTCTCCAGCTTCCACCGGTTTAACCGGGATCTTAACCGGAAGTCCTTTGCTAATTTCGTCATCATCCCGTCATTCTCTTTTCTTTGCCTTTACCCTAGACAACAGTGTATAGGGCCACGGATTATAAATATCGTCCCAATCACACTGCAAAAAAAAAATTTAACAATTTATTAATGGGAAATTTATGAATACTATTGATTGATTTTACAGAAAGAAAAATAGTAAATGAGAAAAGTACCTGCCGAGATGAATACTTTCAGACAAGACAACATTTAATTTAATTAAATCAGTTTTAATTATCATTATGCTTACAAAATTAAAATTAGGTTTTATATATATATATATAATTACGGAGTAAGCGGCGGCGAAGAGATTGGAGTCGAAGCCAATTTTACAAGCGCTCGGGTCTCGTACCGTCACCAATGAGACGGCGGTTCCTCCTAACGTTCCCATTAAACATACTAACGCCGTTAATGACAGTTCAGCTGGGTACTTCTTCAGTGTAAACGACTGCGTTTTAACATAACAAGTTGTTTTTTCGAAGGTTAATGAGTAAACCGGAAATTGTAATTACTTGGTACTCACTTGTAGAATGGAGAAACCGGCCCAACCAATAGTTCTTCCCAGCAACATAAGTGTTCTCGGGATCCAGTGTTTGTCCAAATCCGCCGATGCTACACCACCGTGGGATCCTCCTGCATCGTTATGGCTGCCTCCACGGCTCCACCGCCGCCAAAAATTTAATAAAGTCAATGATTGGACCTTTGTAGAGAGTCATGAGAAATGCTTATGTCTAGTTATTATATTAAAATTACATGTGCAAGAAAAAGGGTTCATGTCCTATATATCCCTATAGACGCATACATTAATAGGTGAGAAAAAGACTTATAAATTAATAATGACATCTTACGTAAGTAGAAGTGATGATCTCACTTCACACCCATTATATTTTTCCTTTGGTGTTTATTAATTAATTATTCAAGTGTACCGTGTTCCACGAACATACTAACTGTGTTTTCGTATGATTCCATTAATAATCTTGTTCCCACGGTGTATGAATTAAAAGTCAAAAGGTTAATTCACATAATCAAAGTTAAAATTTTGCATTAATATGTATGCTGATATGAAAAAAATATTAATTTTCTGATGGAATCAATATGAATCTAAGCCTGAATATTTGGTTTTATAGCTATTATAGAAGGAGTATTTGGTTTTATAGCTATTTAGAATGTAATTTCTTATAATTTTACTTAGATTTGTGTGTTTAAGAAATATTATACATAGTTTTGATGGTTTTATTTTGTATTGATTGAATTAAATAAACATACAAAACAGAGAATGAGTATGAGATAGTATACAAATTTATATTTCTAGTATCCACTAAAAATTTCATATGAAATCTAAATACTATCAAAAAAAGATTGTGGATTATAAAGTTATTTATCTTATTTTTTATCAATAATTAAATTTCTAGTAGTCTAATTTTCATAATATTTTAAATAATATATTTATTGTTTTTTGGATCTGAAATTTTTAATTAGGATCTAATTTTGTTTTCAGATATAATTAGTATATGGTGAGTGAAGTTGATTTATTGTATTGAGCAACCATACATTTTGATGCTAAATTGTGAATTTCTTATTTTGGATTTTATCTTATTGGTCATCCATATTTTTCTACCCTTAAATCATGTATTGGTTTATGTTTGTGTTCCAATTTAGCGATAGCCATACATAGAAAATTGAAAAGAAAAAAGGTCGTCCATACAAAAAAGTTATAAATACTAACCTTTGGTACAACTATTATTACTCCAAAAGTCATCCCACATCCCAAGAAAAAATGAAGTTTTTCATAATTTTTATGTTAGTTAGTGTTATGTATCTTGAATATTTTGAGGTGGAAGCAAATAAAACATGCAGCAAACCAAATACTATAACAATAGTTAACCAACTCTCGCCACCTCAAGTTCTCAACGTACATTGCTATGATGGAAAAACGGATCTATTCGTACGAGATTTAACACAGAATAATCGTTCAACTTTCATCCGATTCACTGAAAAGGATAAGCAAGCAAAGAAAGACTACACATGTCTCATGAGGTATGGACCTAAATTAGAGAATTTTCATAATGTTCAAGTGTATAGTGTAGTAGCCTCTCGTAAACGATGTGGTGACTCACGTGAATGGATCGCTAGAACTGATGGGATCTACTTTACGAGAAATGGTATTCCGCCTGTGCGAATGCTCTTGTGGAATAAAAAATAATACTCCCTCCGTTTCGTTTTACTTGTCGTTCTAGGTTTTTACACGCAGATTAAAAAACCATTTAATTTTACATATTTTCTAGATAAAAACACAATTATCTATACACCTAACCACATTTCAACCAATAGAAAAATAGAATAATAGATAAAACTAATAAATTTTGCATTGAAATTATAAAACGACACTTATTTTGAAACAAAAAAATTCTCTACAACGACAACTAAATCGAAACGGAGGTAGTATGCTTTACTAAAAAAGCAACAACAGAAAGAAAACAAATCAACATTTAATGAGTTCATCAATATACAATCGTATATGTATAGTTGTCTTTAATTGTATTATGCTTTTCTTTTTCTCTATAGGAAGCCATATTGTACATAAATATATGTGTAAACAGTAATTAATTCTGTAATAATTGTTTCCAAACAAGTTATGTAATAACAAAATTTTATCACGTCTATACGGGAAACATGTTTACACAAAACATAATGTAATTAAAGCCAAAGGTATGAGTGAGTTATGGTCGTCTCTGAATTCTTTTATTTGCGTGGGGGGGGGGGTGACTAGGAATGTTAAATGCAGGATCATGGCTTAACCCTCTTTTGTTTAAAATAAACTTAGCCCTATTTTAACCCAGTCCTATTTTAACCCTATTTAAATCAAAGGTTATGGTTAGTACCAGGGTTAACCCATTTAATTTTTGTTTGACCCAGCAGAAAAAACAATGGTTCATAATCTGATGTGGTAGCAGGCGACATTGTTCTTCGGTTCTACCCCTACGTAGACTTCCCCATCCTTGATGTCACCTTCATATACATGTTGCTGCAGCTGTTCCGGAGACGAGCCACTCACTTCCAATTCCATCAACACATGTCTCATGATTGGCCATTTCCTCATCCAAAGCAACACAAAAAACATTAAGAAAAAGATGTAAAACTTTTAAAGGAAATTACGGTCGCAATCTTCTTCAGAAGACATATTCATCCATTCCAGTGTCGAGCTAAATGTCTTGTAGATTCTGATGTCCTCAGAAACATCCCAAAGCATCTTCTTCTCAGAGATATGTACCTCAAAATCGAAAAGAAAAAGGGAGAGGGCATGCAGTCAGACTTTAGTTCGGCAAAGATCGAGTCAAAATCGAGTCAAAATCTTCCTTCACTCCTAATCTTTTCTTACGAAAAATCAGCATGTCTAACTCAAACTCGTAACTCGGAAGATAGAGAGTTCTCTTGGATCGGCGCCCCTACCATGGATTCTCATCAGAGTGTTTAGAGAACTCGTAATCTTCATCAGGCGGGACTGAGACTTTTTATACAAAACACTCTTTATTGTGGTCTTGATTATTTCTATCTCCTCTTACTAAATATTATTTACTATTAATTTATTTTTAAATAGACAATATGGGCCCAAAATGAATAAAGACTCTAATAACCTTAATAAATTAGAATATTCACAAACCCAACCCCTACTTTACCTACCCACCCAAAACAAATTGGATCTAACATGATTATCTCTTCCAAATCATGTTTCTCTTCTCTCTCGTAAAACAAAAAAAAAATTAGACAGTTAAGCCTCTAGCCATGGCAGATTCCTCCTCTTCCAGTCTTCTCTCCCACCCTTCGTCTTTAATACTAATCTCAAACTTGAATATTCTAACCATGGTGGATTCCTCTTCTTCCACTCTTCTCTCCCACCCTTCACTCTCCACAATCCATTCTTCCAAAACTCATTGCTCCTCCAACTTTTTTCTCCTCACTGGACTAACTAACCTTCCTTTCTCCTTCTCCCACCTTTCCCTCTCTCTAAACTCCAAAACCCACCTTAAAAAGTCCTCCTTTGTTTCCTTCGTCGTCTAAACTTCTGATTATGTGCAGCAAGATGAAAAAGAGAGAGGAGATGTGAGCGTTTTCAATCGCCATTGATGAGATGTGAGCAAAGGCGGTGGTGATTTCCCGGAGTCACCAGAAGAAGCGAAGCTCTAGGTTGGTAATTTGGCTTACGATGTTGATAGTCAAGTGGCTATGTTGTTTGAGCAAGTTGGTACTGTTGAAATCACAGAGGTGAATCAAAGTTTAGATTTTTGCTTGATTATTTCCTTCTTGTGCTTGTTTTGATAAGCTCTTCGTTGATGTGTTCGTGTTGATTATGCATTGGTTTAAGTTCTTGTGTGTTATGTGCGTTGCTATTTGCATCAAATGTGAGTCTAAATGGATGAGATGAAGTGAAGTTCTTTGGCTTTTAAGTGTTTGGAACCTACTGGTTAGAGAGAATGGTTGTAGTGATTAGACTATGTGGATTGATAGTGAATACAAGCCTCAACTAATGTTGTCATTTCTGTAAAGTTATGTATGTTCTATGTATTGCCATTTGCATCATATGTTAGTCAAAATGGATAAGATAAGATGAAGTTCTTGGCTTTTAAGTGTTCACATCATATTTGGTTTGAGAGAATTGTTGAAGTGATCATAGTTATGTGGTTTGTCACTATTTTCTTGGGGCTTGTCAAACATTAATATGTCTGAGTCTAATCTCTTGTTACACAACAATTCGTTTTGTGAGCTTGTAGGCGTATAATTTTACTTATTGAACCATTAATGTCTCTAAATTTTAATATCAATTGCTTTGATTTTCAGGTGGATGTTCAGTGGTGAAAAGAAACAAATAGTCATCCACGAAATGGTTCCATGTCCTTATGTTTAAGGTCTATGATAAGAAAGAGCTTAAAGAGAAAGAAGAAAAGTCAAAAAAAGAAAGATGGAACTCCTTCTGCTCCTGTTGTGAATCAGACCGAGGAAATCCCTCAAATCCTAAAACTCCTACAACACGTGTTAGGACTAAGGTAATGGCTGTGAAGAGCCAAGTACTTACACCACCACGTGATTGGCCGCCTAACACAAGCAGAACGAGAAAGGTTGTTAACCCACAGAAGTGGACAACGCCACCACCGGTAAAAAGGACATGTGCACTATCACAGTGGCTTACCTCTCCTTACATCAACAATGGATACCGATGAGATCGAAGGGGGAAGAAGAAACTTAAACCAATGCTTAGAAGATTATTAGATTTAAATTATTTTCCATGTTTAATATTAATTCGGCTTTGTAAACTTATGTAAGATTGTTAGTTTAAGCCTATGTTTTGTTGATGTGAAACTTTGGAAGTTTATTATTTTGGAGTTGTATGATTGTGATGCAACAGGCTTGGAAAACTAGTAATATAAGGTGTTACTATGGCTAAAAGATACAATTGGTACTACTAGGTTTATTAGGAATTACTATGAAATTATCAATACTTTTCATAAAAAAAAATACGTAAAACGAGAAAATATGTTAAAGTCGTGTGAATCACGTGTAAAACGTGTAAAACATTTTCAACATATTTACACTTAGTAATACCCAAGGTTGTAGTAATACTACGTTGTTCATAGTAATACATTTGCAAAATTTCAACATTTATTAGTAATACCACATCAAAAACAAGACTTTTGTATTAAAACTAAATCATTTAGATAATTTAAGATTGAAAAGAAAACATTGGTAAAAAACATTTCAGAAAAAAATATTTTTTGTATCATCCACTTCATTATGGCTTCACCATAAAGATATTAGTTATTGAAGTATAAGGACGTTTTGAATGGAAATGAGAAGTTTTATGTGAACTTATGAAATTTATAGTTTTTATGCATAATTTGATAATTAACACATATATAGACATATAAATACAATAAATGTAAGTTACATATGGAAAAACAAATAATAAGATGAAAATATAAGTTTTTTAGAAACATGCACATTACAAATAGTAGTTCAAAGTATAACTTGTAGTCCAAAATACATATAGTAGTCCGAATTAGACCTAGTAGTCCAAAATACATATAGTAGTTCAAAGTAGTACTAGTAGTCCAAAATACATATAGTAGTTCTTAATAGTTCCAAGTAGTCTGAATAACACATAATAAAACCAGAAATCTTAGTAGTCCATATTACACATAATAAAAATTCAATTAAACATTTTATTAGCAGCTAGTTTTTTTCCTCTCCATGTCGTTGTGTATAATACATCCACAACAACCATGTGATGAACCAAATAGATCATAGCGTTGGGAGCTGTTGTGTCAAAACTGCCAGGATAATCTTGGACTAAAACAGATGCAACGATTTGTGGCGTGTCTCTCCTTCTATTAGGGAATATTTTTGTGGTAACAATAGAACATCTATGCTGCTTGATGTAACTTCTAATCGTCCAACGAATACAATACCATTGGAAAGTAACTAAGCTTCACTTTCATCTTAGATTCATCTACCTTTAACTTTCTGCAAATATGCTCAACCAAAACAAAGTATGTGACCTCCTCCACTGATTTCTTTAATACAATTGTGTGTATTTCATCTTTTCTTTCACCTTCTTCCAAGATCCGTTTATTTCAGCCCCGTCCTTCGTATATCATTTCCCCTAATCAAAATAAATGATTGTGCAAGGTGAATTTTGCATTTCCCTGAAATTAAATGAAATTATTATTAGATTTATCATTATTAAGAAAAACAATTATACTCATATCGTAGAGTCTTTTCTTACTAATTCATTCATATACCGCTATAAAACATAGAAATACCAGTAATTCTTGTCAAACTTGTAAACATCATAATATTATAATACCAGTAAAACCATTTTTCCATATTTTTTTTGCACTGAAAAACATAGGAATACTAGTATATCTAGTCGAAGTTGTATACATAATAATATTAATAATAACAGTAAAACCATTTTTACTCAGAAATTCTCCTTACACCAACTAATTAATTTTTAAGGACGATTTAGTTCAGATTTACATTATCTGTAAGATATACTTCATCATCTTAATGAAATTACACAAACGGTCATCAAAAACAGACATTCAAAATACCCAAAATCCCATAAACACAGTTTTCAAATTTTTTTATCTCCCAAAATCTTCTTTGAAACTTACAGTTTTTATGTTGACCATGGTATACACTTCGTTTATATGATAATTTAGAAGAAAAAAATCATCAAAAACGGACAAGATTTATCTGATATTCAAGCTTCAAAATCATAAATGGAGAGGGAGGAGGGAGAGCCTTATGGAGAAGAAGAGTAACGTGTGGACCAGGAGAAATTTGATTGGTTAAGTTTTAAAATAGGTCATGATGATAGCTGAAATATAGTTGATAATTTAATTCAAAAAGTTAATTAATTTATGAGGTGTAAATAATATATAATAAATTAAAGAGAGGGTTATATATGGAAGCACAACTATAAAATGGTAGAGAGAAAAGAAGGAGGGTAACAAGATTAGGTTTTTTTCTAATAAGGGCATATGGAGTTACTCTCCCTTAAACTTGTATGTGTAACTTTAGATACGGCCAATCATGAACCTTACTTCTCCTTGTTTTTGTGCTGAAAATCTATGACACATTTACGCACAAATGGAGAACAAAACTTGTGTAGAGATCAAATAACCATACCTTTCATGGAAAATAGCAAACGGAGCGATGACTGCGGCGGTGGCTATTGCAAGGCGATAGATAAACATCTAGGACGTAATGGTTCATGCCATTCTTAAGAGACACCAGGGTGATTATGTACATACCAAATTGCATAGATATCATTGCTAAGTATGGTTTAACTCTATTCATTAAGCTTCCCCACATTTTCTCACTCTCCATTGTCTATTTGCCTTACTTTCCTGCATAATCATAATAAATAGCACAAATTGCATACGTGCGTTTGTTAAATTATGTATTAACTTAAACTTGTATGTGTAACCTTATATACGGCCAATCATGAACCTTACTTCTCTTTGAGTTTTGTGTTGAAAATCTATGACACATTTAAGAACAAAAGTTGTATGTAGAGATCAAATAACCATAACTTTCATGGAAAAGAGCAAACGAAGCGATGACTGCGGTGGCTATTGCAAGGCGAAGGCGATAGATAAACAGCTAAGATGTAATGGTTCATGCCATTGCTTAAGAACATCTCCAACCTCACTCTATAATTTACTGCAAAATTGAGTGGAAAATGGAGTGATGAAGAGCGTACTTGCTTATATATAGACTAATTGGCTGACATAAAAGGCAATAGAGGTGTGCATATGTACAGCTATTGGTTATTTAGACATAGCTTTTAGTTATAGATCTTTAATTGTTATCAAACAAGTATCCATTATGCGTGGCTAACTATAGTCTTGTTATATATATCAGAACCGGATTAAATCGTGATCGTAAGTTTCTTTGGTTATATACTTTAATTTAATTATTGGACTATTGGTTGTGGAGACTTGCGTATGAGAATAATGTTGCACTGTTATTGGAGTAACATGTTGATTTATTTTTCATCAACATTTCTTTTTACTAACCCAAGAAATTAAAGAGTACAATAATTTTAAAAAGCAACAAACACATTACATACGTGCTAAATTTATATTACATGAATAGAACACGTGTCAAAAAAGTGACATGCAACTTGAATGATTGAACTTCTTCGATAACGCAAGACCTTCTAATCACCGGTGGTGCTTTCTTTCACTTTCTCAACACTTTGAATTTTGCCAAGATTTACACTCTTTAACTCACTATTTCGCCATAACCACCATTTTGATTTGGGACTCAAACATCTCCGGTGATTGACCTCTGGAAAAACTCAATCAAATTAGAAGAGATCTTTTTGTTGGACCATCTTCAAATAAGAAGATGCCAACTATACTAAATCCTTCATACAATAATCGAGATGAACCAAAATCTCTATCTTCCTTTTCATCCGAGCTACTTCACTCAACTGTTTATAGATTTAAACTCGTAGAGAAGGGATGAAAACATAACCCAAAAAAAAGAGAACTCAAATCAAAACAAAACGGGATAAAGTATTTTTGTGAAGGAGGAGATTATCCGGACAAGCCAGAATTAAAAAGTATGTAACGGAAAAGGAAATCCGCAATTGAAAAGTAGATTCCGCTAAACGGAAGATGAAACCGATACTAAACTTAAGAACATTATCGGATTTCATTAGTAAAAAAAAAAAACAAAAACAAAAAAAAGAGGAGAGGAAAACTTCTAAAGAGACTAACAAGTTGAGAGAAATATAAATATGTTGATAATTACGATGGCGGAATTTATTTATTTCTTTTTGAATTTTGAATTTTTATTTTTTTGATAATAAAAATTGACAATTACATAGTATAAAACCAGTTGTAAACCAATCCTAAACCGGCTAAATTATTAAACCAACACAGAACTGTAGTTACCACCCACGAAAAAAAAGAAAACTCCGACCATCTGATAAGTTTTTTGGGCTTCCAATTTAAAACAAATTGATGATAAATGGAATGTTCTATGTATTTTGTATATTAATAAGGATCCCTTCCAACTTTCGATGTGAGATTTTTATCTCTAATACGTCCCCTCGAGATGATGACTCTTTGAGCGTCGATCTCGGAATGCTTGGACAAGGATCGATGGACCGACTTTAGACATGATCGATAATGGACTGGATTGGATTATTTGGATCGGACTCTGATACCATGATATGTTTCTTGGACTTCCAACTAAAAATTAATTGGCAGTAAGTTGATTGACTCAAATCCTTTATATATTACTCAAGTCCCTTACATATTTCTAATGTGAGATTTTCTCTTCAACAATCACATCGCAAAAAAGCAAAATCCACACAAAATAAAGCCGGAGTCCCTAGCCTTAGCGAATCGGATCCCACTGCTACATCGCAAGACGACTTTTCACCGCCAGTCTAGCATATCCCCATTGAAGATGAGTCTCTCTCGTCTATGTAATTGAGCAGAAAGCACTACCTCGACGATGACTGCTACTCCGAAAACCGGAAAGGACATGCAAGAAGAAAAGAAGATGACTCCACCAAACTGTCTAAGTAGAGAAACTCGGGCTGGGATGAGCTAGGCTTCACACACGCCGCCGAAGGAGGGAATAAACATTTGACCAGACACGAAACCTTCCCGAGCCAGACACGCACCTCCTCTAAAAATAATATTTCTTATAATTTTACTTAGATCTGTGTTTTAAGAAATATTATACATAGTTTTGGTGGTTTTATTTTGTATTGATTGAATTAAATAAACATACAAAACAGAGAATGATTATGAGATAGTATACAAATTTATATTTCTAGTATCCACCAAAAATTTCATATGAAATCTAAATGCTATAAAAAATTGAGTGTAAAATTAGTTATCTTATTTTTTATCAATAATTAAATTTCTAGTAGTCTAATTTTCATAATATTTTAAATAATATATCTATTGTTTTTTGGATCTGAAAATTTTAATTAGGATCTAATTTTGTTTTCAGATATAATTAGTATATGGTGAGTGAAGTTGATTTATTGTATTGAGCAACCATACATTTTGATGCTAAATTTTTATATGAGTGAATTTCTTATTTTGGGTTTTATCTTATTGGTCATCCATATTTTTCTACCCTTAAATCATGTATTGGTTTAGGTTTGTGTTCTAATTTAGCGATAACCATACATAAATTTTTTTTAAAAAAGGTCGTCCATACAAAAGAGTTATAAATAATAACCTTTGGTACATCTATTATTACTCCAAAGTCATCCCACATCCAAGAAAAAATGAAGTTTTTCATAATTTTCATGTTAGTTAGTGTTATGTATCTTGAATATTTTGAGGTGGAAGCAAATGAAACATGCAGCAAACCAACTACTATAATAATAGTTAACAAACTCTCGCCACCTCAAGTTCTCAATGTACATTGCTACGATGGAAAAACGGATCTATTCGTACGAAATTTAACAAAAAATTATCGTTCAACTTTCATCCGGTTCACTAAAAAGGATGGGCAAGCAAAGAAAGACTACAGATGTCTCCTAAGGTATGGACCTAAATTAGAGAATTTTCATAAAGTTCAAGTGTATATGTATAGTGTAGCCGCTCGTAAACGATGTGGTGAGTCATGGGAATGGTTCGCTAGAACTGATGGGATCTACTTTACGAGAAATGGTATACCGCCTGTGCGAATGTTCTTGTGGAATAAAAAATAATGTGCTTTACTAAAAAAACAACAACAAAAAAAGACAAATCAACATTTTGGTTTTTTTTTTTCTAATGAGTTTATCGATGTACAATCGTATATGTACATATAGTTGTTTTTAATTATATTTCCATGTTATGCTTTCCTTTTCTCTATAGGAAGCCATATCTAATATTATAAAAAAATATTTCCTTTACTCTTAGGTCATCCACATCAGATTTCATGTCATTAATTCAGAATTTGTGGTGATGACACGTGTCACGGTCAATTAAAACTCAATGTTTTATTAATTCTTGACTTTAATGGGTTTTATGTGTTTATTATGATCCAAATGCATCTTCAGATCTTCTACACAAAACTGTAAACGAAACCAAAGGAAAGTGGCCGTCATGCAACAATCCCGTTCAGTCAACGGTCAATAGAAATCCAACGGTTTCACCGGTGGCGAACGATTCCGATCAATGTCAGTTGGAAGCTGAATAGGCTTCTTTAATATGGTGTCGTTACGAAAATTAACTTAGTTCATGCAGCTTCATTAATATTTGCATTAATACATATTCTCTACTTCTCACACGATCTTATATTCAATGAATCCCTTCTGTCATTCATTTGTGCTAATCCTCCATTATAAATATGAAAGTCTTCTTCCAACAAAATCATTAGTTCATTTCTCTTAATAAACAACACAAAAGCTGATGGAAAGAGATCTTTTAAGCCTATAATTGTGCTTAACGGATTATGACAGAAAAATGATAAAAAAACAGAAGAAATGAGATGAGAAACAGAATAAACAGAGAAGAAGAGAAAGGACGAAGGCAATAGAAGAAGAGAAATAACTTTTTTTAGTGAATCTTAAAAAAAAATCTTTATCTTTAACTCATAATAATTTCATAACATTTTGGTGTTGATTTTTCATTAATATAGCTCCCTAAAAGGTTAGTGGCTCCCATCTCAAAGATACAACAGTTAGTGCAGACACTTATGGATATAGAACCATGTGTGAGTATGCATGATTGTGATTTGTGAGTATATTTCAATTACATTTTTTTACAAATCGACTATTGGACTGTGAATTTTATTTAACATGGCTATTTCAGTGTCTCCAAAATGGGCTGAGTTTTAATATATACGTAAAATGCATTTTTCTTATTATATTGTGAGGAGACATAGCCAGGATTGAAGCGAGCTCGACCGCAATTAGCCTTCATATCAAGTTGTCTCAATGCATCACCACGAGATCTCTCGGCCACCACAAACTCCGTCTTCCTCGACATAATCCTCTGTGGAAGCTCTAGAATAGCCGCCGGGAGTCGTCTTCGCGGTCATCTTCAGATCGAGAAGTTTAGAACTTCAATGGCTGATTTTTTACTTATTTTCACACGTAGTCTCTGGACTTTTATTAACTTTCAATTCCACCTTGGACTTTATAGGAATTACAGAAACGTCATGTCAGATCAACCCCAACTCTTTCAAACGGACACTCCAGACCTTCTCGCAATTACCGGATGGTCTCTGATCTTTGTACTGCTTTAATTTGGACCGCAAACTTCATAAACTGCAGAAAGTGAAATTATGATATATAAAAAATTTATAAATTTATAGATATATATATATAAAGAGAAATGATGATACAAATTTAGAAATTTTCATTTAAAGATATAAAAAAGTAACACACTATTAACCCGAACAAAATAAAGACGCGACAATATAACAAAAAAAGTTACATGAATTATGATAAAAGTCAAATATTAGTTCTAACACGTAAACAATTTAAAAAGCATTTACAATTACTACATCAAAGCTAAAAGAAAAAGAAAAATCGATTTAGAAAGAATATTTAGATATATTTGCGCCAATATCACATGTTATAAATAAAATTAAACATACACTAATATCATATGAATAAACAACAGTGTATTTAAAAACCCAAAATCATCAAAAATGTTCATAACCCTTTGTCAAGAGAAAAAAAAACAAAACAAAATACAAAAATTCATAATATAAATATAAAATATCCCGTGCGTAGCGCGAACCTACCCTAGTTGTATATAAATATATGTGTAAACACTAATTAAATTTTGTAATAATTATATTCAAACAAGTTATGTAATAACAAATTTTATCATGTTTATACGGGAAACAT